>DWLS01000555.1:0-28996 GCA_018246255.1 Pachliopta kotzebuea
CATCGCTCGCGCGCCCAGTGTTTGACTTGGACAGACCGACGACTGACCCTTGACCGACTGACTAATAACTTGGAAGAATCGCGGGCGGCGGAGCTGACGGCGAGTGAGGGGTAAGTGCACGCACGCACACGCAAAGATCGGTGAACCTTGTGCCGCGGGCTCCCGTACCCGTACTTGTTCGGCACAAAAATTCTTAAACGATAATTTATTTTATTACTTGTAGAATTCGTAGTTTTTGACGGCGAGACGAGCAAGGCGAACTTGATGGTAAATGATACGCTTTACCCAGAACAATGTTGTTCTGGTTAAGACGGTATACACAACACCGCCTTGCGTTTGTCGTCTTGAGGCAAAGTATTAAATCTCGTTATCCAATGTCACTAATTATTAGCTCTTTTCACACCGGAATACAATAATATTTACACAGTATTGTTTGTCGGCTGCAAAAGGAGCTGCGGCGGTACCTACCTGGACAGTCTCCGGCAACAGAAACCTACCGCCGGCAAAAATGTTACTGTACCTACAAATATCATGTCGAACAGTTTAAAATCGATTACAATCGTATTTCATAAGGTCATTCTAATACAGCGGATGATATTACGTAGGGCCTTACGCCCTCGTTGTCTGAAACAAAATTACCTTTATTACCGGTGCGCGAGACGGGGTGGAATGTTAGTCAGGACGTTGGCCGCGTCCTATAAATCACTGGCGGCCGCAACTGATTCAGATTACCGCCACAGTCAACTGGGAAGCGGGACTCCGGACGTCCAGTGGTATTTTAATTTTCTATCCCTTTAATAAAAATGCTCCAACCAGAATACACTTTATCTTATCTTTACATTATTTCACTTCGCTGTCATGTCTGATTATAGTGATTTATTAAACATGTTTAACTTTGTCTTAAATACAGGTAAGTAAGCCACATCTCATGGAATATTACAATGAATCACTAATCTTGCTCTCAATAATATTTTTTCATTTCATTATCACTGGGAATGAAACTTAGATTTGCGAACGTGGGTAATGAAAGACTATTAAAATTCTATGCCTGCATCATCGAATTTAAGTTTGACAATGAAGTAACCTTACCATAGAATTTTATTAACGTATTAGTATCAAGGTCATCATGTTTGTTTTAAAAGCATCGATTAAGGAGATTATCATTTTGTGTGACAACACAAAAACATATCATAAATTATGAACATTATTATTTACATTATAAATAAAGATTTTATTGTGTGTTATATTATAAAGTCATTTGGAATAAAAAGATATGACTATTTTACTAAGGCGTAGAGACCGCAAAGCAAGATTGATTGCGCTATACAACTAAAAAGTACATGCTTTTACGGTCGGACTAGACTGGCGAGCGCCTACGGCGAAATCCGATAGAAAATTATTATGAAAATTAAATGATCTACTGCACTTCATAGATATGCCAATTATTGATAGCATCTAAACGCTCAATGCCGGTAAAAAATGTGTGGGTAGCACAAGTTGCGTGCTGCGGTTTACTTATACCTTTTATCAGTCTCCCATCACCTTTACAACTAATGGTAATTGATTTTGTTTCTATTTAGCATTTTCTGTTTACAACTTAGAAACGTGTAATGCAACAGTACGTATGCTGTTTTCAAAAGAAACAGGATTTAGTTTCTCGGACGGTTTGAAATCGGTGCCGTGCTTTGCATCTAAAGAGGTGATTTTGAATGTGAGAAAAAGAACAAGAGTATACATTTAGTATGTTTTTAAAGATTTAAGGTTTACTTTAACTGTTTTTTTATTCATACCAGGACACGTATTTGCTCTATACAAATGGTTAACCGAGATGCAACTCGCACGGTTTTAAATAAAATAACTCGTCACGTCGACTATAAAGCTAACAACGACGCCACGAAGGATAGTTAACATAAAAACTTGGCTGCGAGCACCAGCAACAGAATTAGAATAATACACTGCCTTTTGTTTGCCGGCGTACGTAGTAAGGCTATTGTTGCTTACGCTTTTAACTTACTTATTACTTAAGACCGGTGTGGTTTTGTTATGTATTGACGAATCCTTTTATAATGTTGCTTTGTTAATGAAACTTAGCCGGCTTTTCTTAATAACTATATTGTTTAAGTATATAACAAAGGTACTGGTTTATTTTCCAACGTAACGACCAGAGTAGCATATCGTTCTATTACTATTGTCAAATAGAAGACGCGAACTGCTCCGCACAGGTCTTCTTCAAGGCTTCATACACCAATACATCTTGTGCTGTTCCATCTAAACCTTTACCAGATGGTTTCACCTCATGCTATATCTAACCATTACAATATATCCCTAATTAAGATCATATTTCATAGCTGCATTTTCAAACTATATACAATTGAGTAAAGAGTTATAAAGAAAAATTACTTTAATTATATCATCAAAAATCCAAAGTACTTTGTGTATGTTCATAGAACATAAAAATGCATGGAATCATCTTCGTATATGCACGCCCAACACAAGTCACGCTCTGCGCCCGCACGAAGTGCGCACGCGCACCGCAAACTAAATGAATTTTGTAAGTTCTTGACTGCTTCAATTTTGTTTGGATTTACTAGTACAATCACCGAAACGTGATTTGTATGTTACGACACTCTTTTGCCATACTATCCACACATGGTACAAGGGTTAGTGACCACTGAATGTTAGAACGGATCATAGACAAAGCTCCTTAATTTGAAATTATTACTTGTTTAGTGTCCTTTTATGATGGTTAGCGGTATATTCTAGTCAGTCTTCAGGTGTATTGGGTCATTTATTATCTTAAAAGAAAAATATTATTATAAAATCAACTCTGCATGAGAACAGTATTCTTTGTTAATAAAATAAAGCAAAACTTATAATTAAACAATGTATCTTTTCTCAATTATTAAGTAACGATGACTAAGCGATAAGTAAAAGTCTGTAGTAAAGATAGATTATGTAGTATAAGTCCTTTCTCCTGTACAACACTAACATAATATTGTAGCATTTCACACAACTGTTGGAGTTCTCACGATACGTTAAATGACGTGACAATGTACTTACCCCTCCTACATAGGAATTCTGTTTTACATCAACACATATATTATGAACATGTAGAATGAAGTGGTACTATATCACATTATGTACTAATTAATAATTCTAATAAAATAAAGCATTTAGACAAATAGTACCTGCAAATGATGATAAGTATTCCTTACCAAACTCATAGGTTAGTAGTTAGCAGTCCAGAAAGACCTTTTTTTATTCCAAGAGTCGAGCAAAGCCTTTACCTGGTGGTAAGTGATACGCTTGCCCATAATAGCGTATCGCTGGTTATAATACACAGCACCACATTGAGTTTGTTACCTTGAGAAATTAGTATCGTTACCGCAGTAATTTCACTATCTTACAACGCCCTTCAAACCGGAACACAGAGATGTTTGCACACTACTGTTTATCAGCAGCAATAGTCATATTACACAATTTTCAGCAAGTATATTACAAACCCGGTTGGTTTTACGAACCTTCTCTTCTGAGCAATTTTATTTTAACAGCGGATCACAATTTTTCATAACACATCCTTTATAAATAAAACTAAGATACAGTAAAGATATAAATCTGTTTAGTAATATACGCTTAGAAGAAAGATCAAATATTTTGTTAAAAATACATGTTTTGTTTATTTCATATATCGAAATATAATATTTGTATGAACCGTGAGTAGCGTCATGAAATGGAAGACCATTTATTCCATAATAAAGCTTTTATAAAGAAGACGGACTCAAAGTAATTCAAGACCAATATTCACGCGTTAAATTAAACATGAGCTGGCACCGCCGAAAAGCGACCACGCCTCGTTTCAGGACGAGTTGAGCACCGCCCATCGCCGCCCATCACTAATTATTATAACCGGTTGTTTGTAACCGTCGTAATTAGTCACCGATTTGTGGCGCCACCTGTTGGGCTCATTCCCACTGCGCTGCTTTAGAATTGCTTTGAAATAGCACTTCGCTGTTAAAGACGGCCAGCTGAAAGCTTAATTAACAGAGCTTTGAATATTAACCGTTGTCTGCTGTAAATCCCTTTAAATGCTGGGAACAATTAACTACCGTTATAAGTAAAAGATCAGTGATAGAAAAACGATCACAGAAACTTAGCTTCATAAAATAACTTTTTTCATTATTGTTCTATATTGCTTTTAGTCTCCATGTATAAATCTTTGATTATTGGGTGAGATTCGAAAATTATTAATAAATAACCATTACCTTATAACACAGAATAGTTTATGCTTACTTTTATAGAATTAAGTATAAGAGGAATAATTTTAAGACAACAATTTAGATACCAAATCCAAAAATTAAAAGTAAAGAAAAGGGAATGAATTTAAAAAGGATGTGTTCCCTTATTTTGTAGTATGAAGAAGACTCAAGAAGAAATACAAAGTCTGTGAAAGAACGTGTGGTTTGATTAATATAAAAAGTTGACGCCTAAAATAACCGTACTTCTTGTGATCGGATAATATCTTCAACATAATCGTCATTATTAGCCAATAGACCCTCTCCACTAGATCCACATCCAAGGGCATTCCTTAACGAGATCGTTAGTCGACGTTGAGGGAACCAGCGAACACAGCATCTACCGGTATCTTACATTAAAAAGATTTTAAAGCTACTTTTAATTTGAATAATGTTATATAGATGTCAAAAGTAAGTGAGAAAAGGACTTTTATTCAATTGTATAATGTAATAAGTTGAAACTCAAAAATAAGTGTTAATAAATTTCTGTTTAAATTCTGTATCCATATTTGAATTCAGTTCTTTTACGAAACAATATGTACTAGCGTTCCTCGTGTAATTATTTGGTGGGTGAAGCAACACAAGAAATGTAATTACCCCTCTCCAGCACATCAGATCTCTATCGCATATATAATTTCATATCGATTATAAGCAACCGTGTATTTTGAGATAATGCTTTGCTTCCGAGAATTATTGATTGATGGCCGCCGGTAGAGCGAGGCGTAAACTGGTTGCATTCAATAACGCCAAGTCTTTATTCATAACTTTCATAAATTAAATTTACGTTGCGTGCAAACAATATTTATTATTGAATTATAAATTTAATTTTTATTACATTTAGTTTATAAACTTCGTATTTAGGCACTCTCATCTTTACTCATATTTTGAAAATGCCTCTCTGTTACAGGAGGTTGGACGCGAGATTTGCAAACCTCCTCATCAAGTTTAGTAGCACATACAAGTTTTTCGTTTATTAATATTAGCCTGACATATAACCTCAATTAAAAATGAATGAGATGTTCTTAAAGTATCGTTGCTTATAATACTGTCTTATGATAACAGTGGAAACACACACACATCTATAATGTTATAACGGCTGATTCTCGGTACTGGGGTTTATGCTCTCGTTTACAGTTTCAAAAACCCTAGCACCATCCAAACTTCACCGTCTGTGGCCCCGGAACTAAGTTACGAGACCACTGAAGTCAAGAAGGTAGCAAGCTAGAAAGACATGCACCAGATATAAAACGCCTTAAATAGAAGCATTATGAAAATATAAAAACTTTCTTTTTTCATTTACTAAATAGTAATTATTTTTATGCCTCGAGCAAGGAAACGAGCATTCTGTTTCCCTAATAACAAGTGTTACGCCTGCACATAACAATGTTGCAACGGGCAGAGTGATAGACATTGTACCACAATGCGTTAGTCTCTGAGACATTTCTCAACAAGTCTCCTTAGTCGGCTTTCAAAATTATATTAAAAAAGTATATATTAGGGCTAATGAATTCAATGCATTAAAAGTTAATGACTACGTATTGAATCCATAATCAAGAAACTTTATGTGAATCCGAAGAAAATTACGAAAGTTATGCGATAAGAGGAGATTATTCAATTTGGCCTTAAGATATCTTCATTCATTCGCGATAAGATAAAAATGCGATTACTGCCTTATCCCGAAGGCTTACCATTACTACCTGCACCTGTTTCACGTATTACCATTCACACATTTAACTTAAAGGACGAATTAGTTTTTATAGGTCTCGGTTCATTTTTAACAAAAGGGTGTTTATAACAATAAGGCGTATAGTTAGTGATTTTTCAAAGCACTCATCGCCTTGAGACAAGATGTTAATCTTCGTTATAGACCGTTATATATCGTTAACTGATATCAATACCTGGCAAGTCCTATCTATCTCAGTTAGGTCTAGAACTACTATTAAAATGATTGCAGCGAAGGTAATTATTATCTCAGGGAATAAATATACCGTGTCGATAGAAAGGAAAGGAAACAATTACAATAATTGTAGCTAAGACAAATATTTACCGGTATTTACAGGGCAATGTTTAGCGGATCGCCCACGAGCTGACAGCCGCCCATTAGTGTCTACAGGCTCCGGACTCCCTGAGGTTTGGGCCCTTTCACACCGCCCCGGGACATGGCAGTCCACTTGATCAAAGCTGACAACTAACCTTTAATGAGTTTCATTAGTGAAGCTCGGAAATAATCTTAATCTGAGTGAGCTTTTTGATAATTATGAACGGTTACAAAATTTTACTTAAGTAATGAAACCGTAATGTATAATATAAACTCAATTAAGGAAACCTGTACTTTGGTATACGGTTAATGGTATTTTAATGTTTATTACACAGATTTGATAGTTGAAGCGGCTTCTTCAAACAGTTCAGAAGTTACCCTCTTTCGTACTGTGAGCAATATAATGTGTAATTATCGGAAACGCTTTTTAATTATATATGTACTGTTAGTTTTATTAATAAATTTTACAGCTTTATCACGTTTAGGAAACTCTAAAATATCTTCAACTTTACGATTGATTATATTTTTGATATTATATATTGCATGTGTATATATTCATGTAATATTCAGGAACTGTTTACTTGTAAAGAATTATGTGGAAACATTACCATTTTTCGGTTTATTTCTTGAACGAGACAACATTTTATTTCTTCTCACGTATACCAAGTGCAGAGTATATCATCCTAACTAAAGCCACGTGGTTATAGACAGATTTATCACTATCTGGTGAAAGTTGTGTTCATCTCGTCACTTCGCGGAAATCAAAAGATTTTTATATGTTATAAAAATGTCAATATTTAATAATTTAACCGTATATGTATTGCAAAAAATACTTCTCATTATTGAGAAACAAAGGTATTATATTTAAACAGTTGCGTTATGGGTTAAAGATTTCCTCCAATCAAAATAATGCCTGTTGCTATTATTTCAAAATCAAAATTACTGGTATTGAGATTTATGGTTAAAAGCGATTGTTAACCTCGCAATTTATATTAAATAAATCCAACATTGAACGGTTACACGTCCGTTGCAGCATTCGGTACTGTTCTCTATCTTAAAATGTCTGTGCAATGAAAACTAAACAGAGATTTAGTGGCATTTTACTCACTGATAAGCAATAGTAACACCATTTATTGCTTAACTCTAAAATATGAAATAATTTCACTTCTTATTAAGTAACAATATAATGAGTTTTCTTTAAATAAACTTTAGTTACATTTACCTTTTATATAAATTACATACACAGTTCATATAAAATATTTAGGATAATAAGAGAATGACATGGTAACTTAACCGATGATTTCGTTATCAATAGGGACCTTTTTAATAGTAATCGGTAAATCAACATTTACTGGTGGTAAGTACCGCAGCTCCTATTTCTACCGCCAAATAGTAATGTGCGCATTACTGTGTTCCAGTTTGATGGTTGCTGTAAGGTAGTAAAATTACTGGTGTAATAGGACTTGACACTTTATGTCTTAAGGCGACGAGAGGAATGGTGACTGCTGTGTACCATGTTTACCAGCGCTACGTTATTATAAGCAAGAGTATCACTTACCATCAGGTGAACGCCTTGTTCCTCTGTCGCTTAGTTCAATAAAAAAAAACCGAGAAATATGTAATGCGAAAGATTTATCTATGCTCATTTGTAATAAAAAAATATTTGCCTAAGACATATAAAACGATATAAAACCTGGAAAAAAATATCTAAACGTTAGGGACGATTGGTTAGGTAGGCACATAAGGAATAAGTAATGCGCTCAAGTTCTGTAATAAATCTTAAAAGAATGCTCTGGCCGCTCCCAAAAGGATACTCGTAGAAGCGTTCACCTTCTATTTTTCCTGTTATTTATGAGCCTATGCTTTATACTAGGACCGCGAGCCAAGAATAAAGTGGGTAACTAAAATAAATGACTGTATGTTACCATAATCATACATTTCTCAGCCAGATCAAACTTTTTCTTAATGAAAACGAATGAGCGTATGAAGTCAGACTATACGAGATGTTTCCCAAACGTAATGTAATAAGATAGTATTAAAACATTTCGAAAACAAACAGTGTTGCTATCTTATCTTTTAGCTGGATTTATGGGATGAAAATTGAGAACGTAACCCTCTATTAGAGTTCAAATGTTAGTTTTATCTCCCATTAATCGTAATTTACATGGGCTCCCTTACATTTGCATTTTGAAATAACTACTTTGTAATTATCACGTCGTCAGTGGCTACATTTTAATTGGTTAATAATGAAAGGATTTTGAAATTAAGTTAATAATATTGGCGAAACCAAATTAATGTTTTGGGTAGTTGGTACAGATATTATTTATAGACGGCGAGATTTGAGTTAGAATTAAAAAAGGCTTAAGCATTTAAGCTGTAGGAGTCGTAATGGAAATAACAGTTAAAACGGAGGGTTCCTCAGGGTTGTGCCCCGCAAATCTTTTTGTTTGATCAGGCGTTTGTTGACAACAAATTCGTTGACGTTAATCCTCAGACAATGGTACCGTTTCATCCGGGACAGCGCCAAATGACGGCCCGACCACCGGCGTACAGCTTTAAGTGATTATAAATCTCTCTGTTAATATTTATGCAAGTCTCTCCTTAAATTTACAGTTAAAAAAAAACTATCCTCGTAATCCTTATTTATGGTGGTAAATAGAAATTTTATCTTCCGTTAAATAAACATATTTTTAACAAATATTTTATTTGACTAATTGATTACAGTTTTTACCAACTTTGCATGCATGTATAAAAAAAACTCAAAATAATTTGGCAGACATATTTATTTATACTTGTTAAAATATATCTTGATCGATCATAGCAAGTAAAATTTATTTACAAATCCGTCTGAAAGACAAAATTATACAAATAATAAATAATTAGAACCTATTACCTTATTCAAATTACCACAGTAAATTAATTGATAATTAAATCGTCAAAAAAAGTTATTTGAAACCATTTCAGATTTGAAGGCCGTTCTTTACTTACCACATAAATATTCATTATTGAAAGCTAACAATTAATATCAATTATGTAGCATCTCTATGTTACACAGATATGAAAGTAATTTTAAATAGATTTAAATACATACATTACATGAAAGTTATATATTTAAGTGAATGAAATTAATGTAATTATTCATTAACAATTTACTTACATAGATACCGTTAAGTTCCGTTCATAACATTTAGAAATATCGACGTTGACCAAGAAAAATATAAAAACTCTGTTCCGTTTTTACAATAAATGTTTTAATTATTTACACATACATATACATTTATTTTATTGCTGAAGAAATTCAAGGGTCCTAAAATGAGTAATATCATTTGAATATAGTATACCTAACAACTATTAACTAAACATTAATAAGGACTAGGCTGTAAAAATAGCTCTAAATATTAATATAACACACTTTTAGAATATTTCCTTAAACCGGATCTGAATTACTATCAATCACTGTCACGTTATTAAAAATCGAAACACAACTATATGTGTAAAGTGACAACTGTATTTATCACACTAATAAAATGATTGAAATCAGTAAGCATATTATACAAGGTACGCTTTAAATACATCAAATAACACCTAATTAATATTTACAGCATACATAAACCGTTGTAATTTTAAATAGTTATCATTAACTGCATCTTAACATATTTACATTACTAAATTGTCTGGTGTTTACCTTACTGTGTTTCATAAATATATTTCATAAGTACAATTTACAATTTGCCTAAAACTACGTACAAACATTTTTTTAAAGGTCACGTTATCATAGCGAACAATCAGCACAAATGTCTATTAATGGAAAAGTAAACTTAAATTAAATCACAAAAGAAATCAAACCTTCTCACAAAATACACTATATGCTTACTCTCGTAAATTCCGCTTACAGACTCTCTGTATCACAAGAAACCGTTCGTTCACACCAAAGACAAGATGAATCGTTCGTTTCATTCACGGATTTGTTCAAATATTTAGGAACTGAAAGCGCGGTCTTCAACCGGCGGCATATTGAAGCTGTGACGTCACACTATGACGTCATGCACAGAATTTCCGTTAGCCGTGATGCCTGGTGTTAGCACCGGTTGAAAACAATGGGTCGCCGGAGTGAAATCTTCTACCAGCTTACGCTTCAGTACAGACGATGATCCAACATAGACGTTGGTGCCGGGAAAAGTGCCTCGTCGTCTCCGCCTCCACACGATAGCGGCAAGCGCAGCCAGGCCGAAAGCTATCATAGCTGATAAACACCCGAGCACTAACTCAGAATCTGGACCTCTTTCAGGTACACGCTCACCTCTCATGGAGCTTACTAAAACTGACATTAAGCGGTCGCCTTCACTCACCTCTACATCTTGTACACTTTCTGTGGAGACACGTTGAGCGCGACTCGTATCTATGGTCATAGTTTCAGATTTTTCATTATCTACACCAGGCGTACGAGAAACTAGTTCCACTTGAATGTGATAGATCGTATCTGGCCAAAGCGATAAAGTTACGCGTGTGGAATCAGTAAATAGGTTCCCTTTTAGACCTCCACCATCGACTTCCCACGTAACTAGATATACTCCACGAGCTATCCTAGGTTCCCAAGCGATTTCGCCAATTACAAGAACTTTTTGATGAATGAGCGATATTTCTTTCAAGATCCATTTATGTTCATCGTGATTCGAAGAATTTGTGTCGCGCGCCAACCATGTTTCATCTGGGCTATAAATAGTGACAAGGCCTTGAGGATCCACAACGAGAACCCGGAGTAGTGCACCTTCGTTGTTCGGAGGCACGCGCGTTGCTAATGCTTGCGTTTGTATTATTTGACGCCAAGGGCCTTCTGCAGCTCGTCGCATGACCACGTACACCAAAGGAGCTGGGCGTGTTGTCGCACGAGGAGCTGGCGGTGGCCATCGCGCTAAAGCGCCACTAACACGCATCACGCCTTCTCCCTTGGTGTGAATGACAGGTTGCGTTTGTGATGCCCTTGCTGCTTCATTATGGAATTCACACGCAACTTTACATCCCGGGAACTGTCAAAATAATAACATTCCGTTAGATTTAAGTTGATTCTGCGAAAAAAATATAAAACGACCTTAAGATAACTTACACAAATATCATTTTCGTCGCAAACCGCTCCCCACACTTGATAGTTCGATTGGAGAAGTTCACAATTTTCCCAGCACTGCAACAATAAAACTCAGTCCTTAATATTTTGTGTGACATCGTCATGAAATGTCATATGTGTCAAATGGACTGTCACAACAGAACTGGCTTTCTAACTGGAACTACTTCAATGATAAATAGAGCTTAGCTAAATAGAAATGTAATACAATAGTAGGCACATGAAACATTAATATCAATTCACATAATTCTTAAATAAATGTTCGTTCTTTTATAATAGAAAATATATTGTATTGCAATTATAGTCGTCATGATTCAAATTAAACTTAATAATGCTTTACGACAAGTATTGAATAAAAACATAAAGATATCGTTAAATACATCGCGAAAATAAAACGTGAGTTGAATGAAAACGAAATTGGCCGCCTTGCCAGTCCAGATTTCACGAGGGACTTCGACACAAATGCGGCATTTGTCATCCGAATCTCTCATTAGTTGGAGTTGACGTTAACTTGACGCCTACTCTCGCCTCACTAAGCTTTAATAATTATAATAAGAAACGCCAGCAGCGGTTATTAATTACAGATATTGACAAAACGTCCTGTCGCCTGAATTCCTTACGACCTTTGAAGTGGTGATGTTATAGATTCTCAAACGATGTCATGATATATATCGCGTAAAAAATGAAACAGGTTTGTACTAACATTAAATAGCTCTTCAACTCATTACCTAACACTTCCTAAAATTTCCGACATTATTTAGATTATGAGTAATAGTTGATTCTTCATGCTTTCTGTTTTATTCTACACAATTCGTGAATTAATAAAAAATAGAAAAAAAAAGAAGCTTTGAATAAAATTAAAGCTCATAAATATTTTTTCAACTAAAGCGATTTCTTATGATATTGTAAAGTGTTTCTTTGAATTAAAACGTCTATACTTACCATAAAACAGTCGGGGCCTTGCAAACACGATGACTCCCCGCCAGGCCGAGGCGCCGCGAACTGTGAGCAAACATCGAAAACGTCAATCATTCAGCAATTTATCGAAATGCGAACAAAAAAAACAAAGATATGATGACATTGAACGTGAACAATAATCACGTGAATTTTTTTCAAAATTTTTTTTATCAACACTACGATTTAAATATGTACATATCAATACAGTAGTGTTATTATTCCGTCATTGGATAAATATTTTATGTATAGTAAACGTTTGTTATTTATATTCATAGAGCATACTAACATTATCGAAGTTTACAATTTACGTATAAAATCTTTGTGTCCTGTACTGTATATAATTAGGTGTGGCAATTTTTTGTTTATAAATTCAGTTCCTTTGTAAGACTAATTATTTCATTAATTTCGTGTCGATTGTGATATAGTAATGCTAATAATATTTTGAAGTACTTTACAATTCATGGTTATAACATTATTTCAAAATTTAACATTATAAGGCATCTAATATTCTAAATATTCATAACTTGAAACTTTTGTGTTATTTACATAAAAGTAATTTAAAGCTTTTAATAACTTCCGTTTATGCCTAGAAATATGTTCATTACTAACATATACATAAACTTTAAGTCATAGAGAAAATTCACTATTGGAATAACATCTTAGTATAGGTTACAGAATAACTAGACTATATTATCGAAATGATAAATCTTGAAATTCTTAATTAGCACACTTACATTGCACTTTGAAAGTTAACCAGCGGAAGTTAATGTAAAATGGGTCGTTTAATTATTGAACGGAACACAAATACATTACTCGTTATCTGAGTAGAGTTCAGAGAGGGTTTTATATTCGAACAGTTAAAAAGAAGAGAATAAATGTTCGACTCGAGCAGCGGGTTTAATGTATTTGATAAAATTGACATGCATCTGCTTACCGTCTTTCTACTGGCCGTTTTAATTGCCTGATATGCCAATGGGGACAGACCCCGAGCCCGGGCGCGGAGCTCACAGTGGCTCAGATACGTCAACTTCTCTCACGACTCATTTGATAAAGTATTTTTAAGTCTCTAAATGGCCTCCTCTGGAGGTCACGATTATGAATTTTATTAAAACGCGACTTCATTTGCTTGTGAGCTTACACAAATGTGTTAAATTAAAATATTGGTAATGAACACTAAATTAGAATAAACGTATGCAATTTAAAGATGTATGTTAATAGTATTTATAAATAACAGATTCATATTTGATATATCTATGCTTCCCTCAGATATCCATCATTCATAAAACAATAACAATATATATTAATAATAACATAATTATATGAAATGTAAGGGTTTATGCTTTTAATCATGAGTAGGAGAATAATATTTTTATGTCTGGTCTGGTCTGGTAAAAGTTATTAGTTTCTTTATTAGAATAACGTATTGACAAAGTTAACATTTAAGCAATTTATTAGATAAGCGATAATATTAACGATTAACCTACTACTTAATTATTATAATGTTTATGCCCATTATATAAAAAAATCTATAACTCTAAACAACGTGTACTTGCATTCGTATAACTTTGCGCGCTTTTTTGTTATCCTATATAATAAAATTACTGTACGTCGGTATATAAAAAATAAGTAATAAAATATCTGTATAAAGCTGTTCAAAAGATGAAGCAAATCAAATAGGTAATATGAGCAGTAGCAGCAAAGAAAAAGAAATTACTCTTTTAGGTCACTATCATTGCCGCTAATGACGCCAATCTCTAGCAGGGGCCATCAGACCACTCCGTCCGGCCGTTATTAGATGTAATCATCGTAATTTTTCACACAATTTATTTTTTTGGATCACGATACAACGCGGCAGAAGTGTTATTTCACGTCAGCTAATGACAACAAAAAATGTTGTGGAGGAGAGCAATGCGCCTGCTGGATAATACAGGCGCAACCGGTACACACATATACTTTATATTTTATTCAAGAAATGTGTCGCGATTGTGAGTTATTTATATTTAAATAAAACCACCTTCTCCGTTATAATATTCATGGTTCTTTTAACAAGGTTATAAAACCCAACATATTATCTTGTTTTATTACCAAACAACTTTTATACCAATGATTTTAATATTATACACGCAAAAAATCTTATTAACGACTTTAGACAAGGTACTTTATGACATCAGTAGCAAAAAAGCCGTCATTTCTTTATACTGTATCAGATAGGAACTTTAAAACAATGTCAAGTAGATTAAAAAAATCAACTATATGTAATTGTACGTTCCCTATCCCAAATACAACAAAGAACGTTTAACCAATTGAATTATTACAAGTATTGTATCGTACGACTCCGTCTCGAAGAGTTTGAAATATGAAAGTTAAACAAAACAAAACGAGCGAATGTACTTCGGCGACTGCAAAGGGAAGTGAGTGAATAATGAATGACGGTGATTGAAAACAGCTCTTCGAGTGGCCCCGTATTTGTGTTAGATGCCGCCGCAGATTACCCTTTTGTTAATCAAACAGCGCTTATTGAATATTATTTAATTAATCTTTCGTATTTGACTTCAGATGCCGTTGAATAGAAAGTGAGGAATAAAAATCGTTGGCCCGAAAGTCGGTTATGAATTATGGAAAATATCTGATGCAAAGAATTTGTTAGTCTATTTTGATATCCCTTCAATAAGCTCGAGGTACAATTTTTTATGATGTAAAAGAAAATAAAACAAAGGTACAACACATTTAAGCGGTCCAAGATCTCATATACCATACTTTAAAAAATACAAAACCTATTAAATATAATCGGTGGTGAGCCAGCCCCGGGCCTACGCCTGGGCATGAACTAATCGATTGATAGACACACACTGGGCCGTTTACAATCAATCCATCAGCGTTTATGTAAAGCGTAACTACCGATGATCTTCATTTATCATTTTGTTTTGTGGGTAGCGACCAGACACACGGGTCAAACCGAGAGTTCGTTCAAAACAAATACTTTAAATTTTATGGCGTCCGCTAAGCAATCAATATTGTTTTCTACCTACAAAGCACACCAAAATGACAACTGAGACTAGAAAGTTGTATTTACTTAAAAGTATTTTTGTCTTATAAAGTATCTCAAAAAAATTAAATACATTTTGTGAACTAAACCGCGAATGTATAAGTTAACATATAACAGAGTTTTTGCAACAGAAATAAGTAAAACAGCATGAATTATGCTTTCTCATAAAGATAAAATACAATCTATGCTGGCGCGCCAAATGAAGAAGAAAAAAATGTAATATTCTGCTGAGAACAGATACCGGGACTCGGAGACGTAACAAGAACCCGAGTTCGAGGAGTCTACCTGTATTTGATGCAAGCCGATATTAAAAAGCAACGAGTACTGGAATAAAATCCATTTCGCCGGGGATTGTGGACATTTAATGATTTACTTGCTCATTATGTTGTCAACGGTGAGACTTAATTTTCCATTTTCACTTATCTCTTTAAAATTATCCTCGACTTCGGTTTCTTTGAGCACGGTTTCATCGGTCTTATTAAAAAGTAATTGACATTGAGCAAAGCTTTGAACAGACATACTGAAACTAGATACACATATGAGGTAAATTGCACAGAAAACGTGTACAGTATCTTCGACGTACGTTAGTTGTTATTTTATTTGATTCAGAGAGGGTAAACTCTATTACCGGTCCGTTTTTACAAGTAGAAATTCAATTTCAGCTTCCACCCTGTTCTTAGTGAAAAGTAGGTTAGTGGATATGGAGAGAGACATAAATAAAATGAAATGAAGTAGTAGTGCTTACCTTTTAAAAGGAATGTACCAGTGCTGAGTTTCACATTACGCATCGGTAAATTCACGTTTGTTTTGATACAAGCTTAAAGTGGAATATGTACGTATACTTTTTTAAAAAGATTTTCTACTTTATACATAAAACCCATCCGGATGTTTTTATACGTCAATTCCTATTAAAAATGAACAATGTGTATCCCATTTTCACGCAAGGCATTACTGTATAATCAGAGTAAATTTATCGTATGTCTTCCAGCAACTACCGATTATCTAAAAATTTAGGAACGAAAAAACAGACTTTAATTAAAATATTTCTATATCCAATAATTACTGACGTCTTTAATATTTCAAAAGTGTAGAATCTAATATTATATAAGGTAGAAAATATTACTTAACAACGTGAAAGTAATAAGCCTATATTAAAAATGTGCTTTCGTAAATGAAATCATGTATATTTAAATTCGAGGAGTAAATTCTACCTTTGTATTATAACGTACTGTACGAGTTTAATATCCGTTGACGTAAAGCTATAAAGGCAAAAAAATGTTGCCCAATTACAATTCTTTACAGTCTTCCATAACTGTTTTTTTATGTAAGTAATCTAAATTTAATTTTATATTAACGAATGAAATGAAGGCAATTTTAGCAATTGTGATCGTGTAGCATTTTTGCTTTACTGCATTATTTGTTAATCAGCTTTTTTCGGTAATAATTTAAGCGGGATGGTAAAGAATTAAGAACGTGTCAGGATTCAGAATAAACTATTGCAGAGAGATATGTCCCCGAAGGCAATAAAAGATCGCATCGACATCATTAGGCCTGGTCACAACATGAATTTTTCATGAAATATGCTCTCGTATAGCTCACCTTTATTTCAAAGTACAACGTACAGAAATATCGGTATCCATTATATTTACCGATACTCTTCCTTTCCCAAGTTTTTGCGACATAACGTAAAATATTATCTTGACTTTTTGAACAAGACTATAAAATGTCTCCCGATAATTGTTAAGAAACGTGAGCGGGAATTCATTGGATATCTTTCAAAGTGAAATTGGAAATAACTCGGTGTCGTTCGTTAGATGGTTTTATAAAAAATCTTTTAAACAAAATTTTTGTTACAATCGCGGTAGAAATACAAAAAAAAAAACTTTTTCTTTTAATCAGCTTTTCACATATGCAAAATAAAAAAACGTTGCCCTTATTTACATGCTTATGTTAGGGATACGTCCTACCAATTTACTTTATTCATGTTAAATTATGGCATCATTAAGTTTTTATAAATTGTCCATTCCAGTATCTACTATAATTATGAAATTATGAGATAGTCGTTAAACTATCATTAAATTATACGTTCCGAAGTTTGAGACTTTCTCGTAATTTTCCAAAGGATAAAAGGTATAACCGTTTATTATAACCTTTCTATCAATACATTGTGCATTATATGAAGAAAATTTTGTTCAGGCTATTGTGTAACCGTATTTGATAACACGACCAAATTCTGTAGCAGGAGCGGGTTAATGAAATATAAAATGTATTTATTCGCGTCCATCCTTTAATCATGATAATTGCTAGCTGGGTAGCACCCGCTGAATTCAATTCGAGAGTTGAATTTAAATAAAATAGGCGCGACGTCAACCGTTTCGGTGCGAAAGTAGACATGTAAAAAGCTGAATTAAATCAGGCCGCCACTACAACGATATAAATGGTCACAAGTACGTACCAAATTTGATCATGCCGCGAATAAATTAAACGGGTACACAATCAAGGATTAAATTACTGCTTCATTCTGCCGCCCACGCCATCACCGGTGTAGGGCGCATGCGCGACGCATCCCGTGCGACCCGCCGGCGTCCGCGCCTTATGTACCCAAGGTGCCCTAACATACGATACTGTCGCACATTGTGCGCCGCACACAAACCGACCGCATATAAATGCTCCGAGAGCAAATAAAATGGTGCTATAATTTCAAATCATACGGACAGAGAATGGGTGTGGACGGCGCTCTCATTGTGTGGAAATGATGTAACCCGCTATTAAAAGTGTGGGCCGTATACCTTGAATATTTCTTGCAACGAAGACGTCGTAAGGTCATATCGATATTTTATATCTCGGCGGAGACAATGGCATACATTTCAAACAAGAAAACTGACTTCGTACGCTAAGTGGTCGTGGACTTGAATTTTAATGATGCCCGAGTAAGACTTCCTGTTTTATGTGCCAAATTTTTCAAAATTATTCCGATAGGAGAAGAAAACTTAATTTTAATTAAATATTTATGTTGTATGACGTAATGATAATTAAAAGTGGTAAATATTTTTGAAACGTAACCATTTCTGATTATTTCGATATCTATATACGTCGAAAACTAGACAAATTCCATCGAAATCCATTAACTTGAAAGACAATCGAGTCCCTCTTGGGGATGAATTTATTCAACACTGTCTCGCTCGTACCGTGGATTTATTACCAATACACTCATCTCTCTCTAACATGCCTCGTCGGTTTTTGTAAGTCTCAGAAGTTACGTGGACCATGCGACAGATGTGCGCATGGATGCGGTTGCTAACGAAGCATGTTTGAATTGGGATAATCAATCAAATCTATGATTTGTTGACCGTGAGCGACTCCATGATTTTAAATTTAGTTACAGTAAAAAAAGACAAAATAACCATTTTACCATGCTGGTAATAATGCTAATATTAAAAAACTAACTAAAGTTTTATTGCTGATACATCTCTATTGCCGGGCGTTATCGTAGGATCTCTTTCTGTCGCTCAACAGTAGTATGTAATTTTTACTGTATCTCAGATAGAATTTCGATCTAGCTAGTAATATTACAGAGCTAACAATCGTATATTTTAAGATGAAGCCAACAATGCCATACATTGAATATCATATTATTTACCATCAGATGAGCGTACTCATCGTCTCAAAGAAAACTTCCGTTTATGCAGCAGTAAGAGTTTTAATTTATTTAAGATCAATGCAAATATAATTTACATAGAGCTTTATAAAATTTGGATAAAATAGCTTGAAAGTAGAGCTCAATTCCAATATAAAGAGCACCGTTACAAAGCGTTATCGACACCGAATGCGATAGCCGCAATGAGAAAATTATCCGCAACAACTAGCATGCAATTGTAAGACCAACGAAGGCGTAAGGAGGACATCCCAATGGTTATGTTCCTCTATGTATCTGATTCAAGTTGTGACGTGTCGTTTATTTCGCTTACTATATGCCAAGATGCGATCAATTTATTCCCGTTCGTGTATTGGAAAATCAGCCTTACCGTTAACGTACACTGTAAGATCGCAGATTGTACTAAATTGTAATAAGCTGTGATAGTAATAAATATTTATAATATGTTCATTTTCAGGTTTAATATTATTTGTAAGCGGTTCCTTATACAGAAATCAATCTGAGCGGAAATCTCATCAACGTTTCCCGTTGCAACTTTTGCTCGGATGCATTGATATAAAACGTGAACAATGCGGCTGTGGTTAGTTCAAATGTACAGTTGCACTGCACAGTACACTGTCTAGAGGCATTTCTTTGATCTGTATTGACGATTGAGATATTATGGGTAATGACGTAAATTGCATATTATATCCAAGCTTAAGTATAATGCTGAAATAGACTTATCTTTTAATATATACATCTCAAAAATTAGCCTGGAGAACGAATTTGTTTTTTGCGGTTATATTTACAATTGCGAAGATAACTTTTAAATAAGGAAGACCAGTTAGAGATTTTGTAACTGCATTTAAATGGACACATCCTCTGTCAAATATTAATATAGGTATTGCGTAAACAGTAGCGTTAAAGCAAAGACATGGAGTTTAATCCAAGGCAAACAGGCTGAAAGAATTACAGGAGCGGGACACAAACACTGTAAATGCTCCTCGTTCCCTGAGGGTAAACAGGAGAGCATCGCGACGCGTGAAGTGAGGTAATCCTTCCTAGCGTACGGTTTACACTAGTCTTGTTAAGGTGCCGCACCTCGATTCAAAATGTAAATGACTTGCTTAGAAATTCTCAACTGGATTAAGTTGTAATCTGCATATGTATGATATTAGTACTTTGTAGATGATATTTGTGAGAAGCTTGTATTAAGTTTTATTTGATTTTAAATTGTACGAAACATTTAATATTAGTACTATGTAAGACTATTGCCGTAGCTATTCGACAAAGTTGACGTTGAAATGCGTTCAAATAAAAATAAATTGCCTCCATCGATTTCAATTGGACTTGTTTAGATTATAATCTTAGAAACTGGCACGTTTAAGTGTCGTGGAACGGTATTTAAAGGTCGACTGCTGATGTTATAAGTGTATGTGTGTATATACATGCTTCGGAAGCAAATCTTCGTTGAGAACAAGTATTATAGATCCGCTGCACGCAATGCAATGTATGCTATTAAGTAAGCAACGACTCAACAGTTATTATGAAGATGAGACGCTTATTTTTTAAATAAATTAGTAACATATATTAAAAAAATTGATGTTATACTATCATAATGCTTTTATATAATAATAACATACATTTGATTCTAAAGAATTAGAAAAGCACAAACAATGCATTGATCTCGATAGAACGCTAGAATAAAGATCTACTTTCCTTTCCATAACGCATATTAGTTATATGGTAGGATACAAGATGTGTAAAATCTTTACAGATATTAACTTTAATTAAATATAGTATTCTTCATAATTTCAGATAAGTTTTATTACAATTTTGTTTTCTTTCGTGTCTTAATATTTGTGTGATAAAACATAAAGAAACTATTCTGCTCTAATTTAAGGATATTATACTACCCCTTAACTGTTTTACCAACCCCGTGAACTATAAGTGGGGGTATATCTCAGACACTTTTTGCATCATCTCAGCTGCTAATTGTCACTCCACCTGGTTGCTTGCTGTTGCTTGATCGTCGTTTTAACATGAAAAAGCAATTCAGAAAAGGTTAATAAGAATAAATGTTAATAAATAAATAAACTACCTTTCTTTTATTTTATTTAAATTAAGAAAGTCTTTATACTTTATAAAAGATTTCTTAATATTTATTAGTATAGTCATTATAATGTATATTATCAGTCATGTTATATCAATTCAATCAAAATCTTAAACTTTTTATTAGTCATTGATAATGTACTAATCTTTTGTTTGAATGAGTCATATGGAAAATTAGTTAAATTATCAGATAGACAGTATTCATTATTATTAAATTAAATCTTGCAATTCCAATAGAAGTCGAACGATGGCAGAACACAAATTAGTTATAGTGCTTTATCGTCGTGTCAAATAGAGCCGGCGGAATAACTGTACCCAATCAAAATATCATAATTCATTCGTTGGATACGAGCTCGATGAGTATCATGGATTCCTATAATTTTATTTATGATTAATATATGTCCATAAAAAAATTCACGATGCTGTGATGGCTGAGTCTATAAGTTCGTACGAGCTATAAGTCTTGGAGAGCTTCCGGTGCTTTTTGTTTTCATAGACATGTCACCAAATCACAGGCAGTGTGATGGATTAACGGCTTTGACTCTCTCCTTGTGAAAAGTTATAGGTATCAGCATTGATAAAATTTAAAGGGTTGTTTATTTATATATAAAACCAAATATTTCGCAAATTTTAATTAATATAACGATCTCTGAAATTTTAAAAGCGAAGTCAAATCAATGACTACGGATTGTACGAAACAATGAAAATCGAATTGGAATCTGAACATCCATTTTAATTGTCAACAATTTATAGTTTGCGAGTTGAGTTCGCTTATTGGGTTAAAATTAAAAACAAACCGGTACTAGTTAAAGTTGTATCTTTACCTGTATAATGCAATGTTTGTTTTAATAGCATTCAATCAAAAATAATAAAAAGTGTGAATACAGAATACGTAGTATTAATATGGACAAAAATAACATGTTTTTAATGTAACTTCAAGTATATTGATTAACTATAAGTATAAAGATCAGAAACCTGGTTGCACATTATAAAAGAAAAACGATGGTTATCCTTTCCTACAGTCTAACACGAATAAAACTTATATTCAAATAAACATAAAGTCATGAGCAATAAAAAGTGCATTACAAAGTAGTGTTTACGTTTATTAATAGACTATAGAAACTTCTATAACTTTCACATTTTACTATATAAGTACTTGAAAATTACTTTATAACTTCACTGTAAATGGAATAAATTGAATAAATAAACAATGCAAAAGATTTACATGAAATTTAAACACAGCGAGAGCAATGTGGCCTATCAAATTCATTAAATATTGTACAACACCTCTATAAATCGATGTTCCCGGCGAAGATTTAACAGATCTACAAGAGGAGGAAGCGAATCGCAAAGCCAAGAAGTGGTTAAGTTGCTTAAGCTTAATTTATAGCCAATTAAGACGATGTGAAGCAAAGCAACTGACGCTGGGGGTGAAAATATCGATACGTAAATGAACTCGGTTTATTTGAAATTACAATATATTGTCTGTAAGAATTCACAAGATTTTTTTTTTCAATATTTTATCGTATTAACATGTAAGTTTGAATCACACGACACTATGTCCGTGTATATTAAAATTTGTTAAAAAGAAGGAATATATGTAATAATGTATATCACATAAAATTTGGCACTTGACCGTAGTTTTCTCGTTAAAATATTTTTTATCCTACTCAAAATTAATGTAAACATCAAAACGAATATATTTTCTTCTCCTTCCTGTTCCCTTTTTGCCAGAAGTTTGGCTGCTGACTCCGAAAATACTACGAGTCTCTTGTCCAAAGTATAAAAAAATTATAATAAAATAAAGTTAACTATAACTAACGACTTTGTTTTTAAAAACGCAAATTATTGCAAAAACGTTAGGTGAACGACTTCAATATAATTTTAGGCGAAAAGTTTAAAATAACAAAGTTGTGGAAAACGGCGAGTAAAAACTGAGCTAAAGAAGCACAGATGCCGCAGACAGTTGGGAACAACTGGTCCCGAGCTTGCTTTATAAAAAGTTAGCTTTTAAAACCCCCGCCATAAATCAATAGAGAGGAGTTCAGAGGAAGTGGAAGCCGTGAGACGGATATTTACTGTGATGGTACACCCGCTCCACTTACCTCGCGATAAATCTCAGAAGCACTCTTTGTACTTTACACCAGAGTTTATGAGAACAGTAATCACTTACATAACATGACAAAATGGTTCCCCCACTTACTTTATGACTTCTAATAGAGCAGAAACTTTGTATTTTACGCTACAATTCCTTTAATGATCACTAGAAAATAGTTAAAGTACATCTACTGTGAAATCTAATATAAACCCTATTAGGTTTAAACACTGGTCATAAAATCATTATTATGGCACTCGTTTCATACAAAAATAAATATTAATGTTGTTGTCTTTATATATACATAATATTTTGAACACTTTGAGGTATATTAAATAATCGTTTTCCATCTCAAGTTAATCTAATGATATACAGTTTAAACCATGCGCTGATTATGTTAAATTTAGATAAAAAGTACGCAATATCTATTCTTAATGTTTATTTACTTACATCAGGAAGTGATGTTGGAAAAATGCGGATACGTGCATGATGAAGGATATTTAGTTTAGATCAAGTTGTATTTTAAATGCATGAATTTATAAGCCTATATTATATGCAAAATTTTCAGTATCCTGATTTATAATTTTAGACAAGAGCTTTTGTTGGTGATGTCGTGTTACTGGTGATAGGCCTCCATTACTAGAGTCCGTCCAGGTACCACAGTAGCTCAATTACAGCCGACAAGTGACTGTTTCTTTCTTTCATAATTTCTGAAAAGCCTGAGATTATAAAGTGTGTAAGAACCAAAGCTGTAGAAGAACAATCCAATGTCAACAGTAGCTGAGTTTAGGTGTTGTATTGATTTTAAATAAGTTGATTTTCTAAAGCAAAAAATATTTTTTTTAATTATTACTTTGATATAAGAGATTATTATCGTCATCATTATTTTGCCTAGTGTCTTGCTTTAAAGAACTACCACTCAAATTGATTTCCTGTCTCGATGTTCAAACGTTTCATCAGTATGAGCCAATAGCCGCTCCTGCATTGATGATCTGTATTGATTATGTATACGGGGTTCTATTCAAAAACTCACGAGACCCATACCGACCACACTTGTTCGTGGTGCACCCTGCTAATCTACAAACGAAGCTCTGGTTCCCCACCACCCCGCATTGGGTCAGCGTGGTGAGAGCCAGCCCAAATTCTTTCACTATTGGAAGAGAATTCAGTAGTGGATATTCATCGGCTGATGATGACAATTGGTTATATACGTATTTAATGCAAAAAATGTACATATTGAATACATCAAATGTTCTTTACTATATATTTTAAATATTTCTTAAAAACTTTCTTTTGTTACTTATCGGCGGGCGATGAGGCGAGCAAGGCGTTCACCCCGTGGAAAGTGATACACTTGCCCATAAAAACATGTCGCCAATGAAGGTGGTATATACACTAGCACATTACGAACATCCCATTGAAGTGTTGCGTCATTACCCTAGTAATTTCTCTAGCTTACAATGCCCTTCAACCCGGGACACAGTAATGTTTAGACACTACCGTTAAGCTGTAGAAATAGAACCTACGTAGACGATCTCCGACAACAGAGGCCTTACCACCAGTAAGATTAAACATATACAAAATAAAATACTACATAAGTGTACCTATGTTAACTAAGAAAACATAGAGAAGTAAATGCAAATAAAAGCAAGCGGATTAAGGAATAACACAGTACAGAGTACGAAGGAGTTGCACAAGAAACATTATTGTTATCAACTTGCACAGTTTGACTATCCACTTAGAACATAAAAGCTACTTAATTCCGCAAAAACAAAAGCGGCTAAGTAAACGCTTTCCACTACCGTTGCTAACACTGTACCTACGTAATGTACCTACTTTACTACTTATCTGGGTTAATAGTAAATACGTACAAAGCTTGCTCGCTCAGTTGAGTTTGTGAGGATAAATTCTCATACGGACTACGCATTGCGACGTTGCTTCGTAAATATCTTAAACTGGCCTAATCTACCAGAGCAAAATGCTAAAAGAAATAAGATAGGTACGTATTTTGTTTCAATACAACTTAGGATAAAAAGGTCTCAATTTTTAGAAAATTAGAACTGGATCCTTCATCTGTCCAGATGTTTACAAGTCATGTCAGGTTCTTGAGTACAGATTTGGGTGGAAGCGATGCCCTGGAGCGGCTGTGGATGGGAAAACAATGAAAATTTTTCGCATTTAATAGAAGAATGTTCTGTATATAAAAGTAAGATAATAAAAAAATTAAAAGCCATTAGAAATAGATTTACAAAATATCACACATATCGCAGCGTCTGTAAGTAGACTTCATACATACAATATATTGTATACAAAATAAGTGTAAATAGGCCAAAGAGAATACATTATGTATATTATAGGTAGAGTAAGAAATATTTAAAGAATATGGGACACACTAGTTATGAATGAAGAAGAAAGAAGTAAGAACATGTACTAACTATATTCTCTGATGATGATAGCGCTGACCCGTTTTTTCGACGTTTACCGCTCATCTGATACTGAGCACGAAGACCACAGGGCCCAAGGGTTGACCCTGATTTGTGGTGATAAGGGAATAAGATGCACAATTGGATGTACACATTTTTTTTACTGATTTGTAACAAAATCAAAAGTAGATAACGAATTGAAAGCAGCATACAATATTGTGATACGCAAGAATATTCTGCGACTAAGCTTCGACCAGGAACTATTTATATTACAAATCCATACATCGTTGCAGTACTGCCGTACGCTCGGAGCCATATCGAGTCAGGTTATTCAGTTTGATACGATACGGGACTAAAGCCAGCTTTCTTAGATAAGGCGGGTTCAATGCAGTGTCGGCTCAGCCTGACAAATGGCGGCATCTCCCTAACGTCACAGCTTACAATGAACTCCATGAGCTTATAATATGCAAACGGTGTAATGTCACTGGAAAAGAGAAATAAAATATTTTTAAACTACTGAATCTCCATGAAATAAGCCAAATATTAAACGTGAAATATATAAAAAATATCTTGTACAAGAAATATCACTCCAAATAGATTTTATTTATTTCTTCACGCTTATTACGTTACAAGTTGAAGGCGGCAGAAGTTACGCCAATATGTATTTTTATCTCAAGTATTACCGAATTTGAAATCACAGAAAACTTAAAGAATTTATCACTTTTTCAAGTATATTAAAAAAATAACATAAATTTATTTAATATTGTTGCAGAACTTTTCTTATCTTAAATAATTTCAGTTTAACCGTTTAGTTAAAAGACGTTTCTTTAAACACATTATTGACATGAATTAATAATATTCGTTATTTCGTTAAAACAAACATAAACTTTAAGTTTTATTCATTTTTATAGATGTTTGTGTAAACATTGAAATAAAACCATTTACACGGTACGAATCATTGAAAGGACATAGCTGCTAATTGTACGTGGTAAGTGTTACTTACGCAGCCATTGTTCTCAGCTTTATTCCTGCGACTTACAAAGTGCTATCATTACATATTCAAGAGTGCTCTTGCTCTGTTAAAGCTTACGTGTTACGTGGCCAGCATCCAAATCACATGTTTAACTATAAGTTCACAAACCTTAATAAAATTCTAACAAACAGTTTAACATCTGAATCCGTAGGCGGTCCACAAACAAATACTAAAGTAAAGATAAAAATCTAATGTGATTTGAACTTATTGCCTTTGAGTCGGTGCCCGTCTATTATAATGATTTCGACAGTGGTCCAGTTTTCAGTATCACCTACAGACAAGAATAAAGATAAGTTTATGATAGTCTTTAATACATATTTTGTTTTAATTAATATGTATTGGTGATATTGTTGCAAATAAATTAGCACATTATTAAATCGTTCACTGGTCATTAATAACAAATCTTATATTTTCTACTATGAAAGGATAAAGAAATACATTTAATGTTACGTACCCCGAAGACTGATAAATAATTAACTGTAATTCTACTAAGTTATTATATTTCGTTCCCATCCTCGTCTTATCTTAGGAAAAACTCCTTACTATTTCATTTTAATAGGATTTTCAATTTATGTACTAAAAGTATGAAAGGCATCAAAAAGAAGCATCATAACAATTAAGTACAACTAAGTTATCATTTATAAAAAACATTCTGTAATTAGTTTTCAATTTAATTCAAATAATAACATGTTAAGGTTTTCATTCGTTATTTTTAGCAAGAAGTTGAAAAAACACTTTCATAAGAAAAGTTTTAAAAAAGACATCTGTATTAAACTGTCCGACTAAAAGTGCTAACCTCTTTTACAGGAGCAATTAATGTCGTTATTACAGCCCCAGCGTTCTTTAATGTCTTTAGAATCTCCTTTTACTTTGAACTCCAGTTATGTAGAACAGTTAAAAATTTGCGTGCTATCTACATTTTAGTATATGTGATAATTCAAATAATTATACCCTAAAATTGTCATGTACTTAAAAAAAATATTTAATAAAATATACGGTATTGTTAGAAGTTATAAGATATAGTCAGCAGAGAAAATTAATATGAAAATTACGTAGCCCAGTGCATTAAAAGCGCTAATTTTAAGTGTTCAACTTTCTCCCTTGAAATTTCAGTAGTGCTCTCATAGCGCGAGATTCGACTCCCACTAGACTACTTTTAATTACTTTTAAAATGGAAACGTAAATTCAGAGTGCGTTATTGGAAAAAAAATCAAAAAGAGCGTACGCCAAAGATTGGCAATCACTTTGTTTCCCAATTAAAATTTTATTTTTCATCTCTATTAATTAGACAAGTTTGTATAAAATACAGTATTAAAGCAAATGAAAATGATCACCGATGTCACTTATGTAGCAACTTTAAAAGGTACCGCAATGTGCAAACAAAAGACTTGTATGCAACACGAGCCAATTCTTTTTTTTTCTTCGCAGGTAGCAAATTGAATCGCAGAAATGCGTTGTATGTTAGTCAGCTAATCCGGGTGTCAGTGTCACAAGGTTGCAGTGTCGAAGACTGCTTTTAATGTCGCCATAATCGTTTGGCTTTGATATTCAATTGTGTAAAAAGTGAATTAGAAAGAGGTATACAAGGGGCTCGCGGGCGCACACAATGCCGCGGCGGGCGCTGGTCGCGTTCCATTCGGAGCGTACAATGCACAAATTATAAACAGTCCACTTGCTTCAATACCCGGCTCACACTTCCTGTGCGACCCATTGTCAGTTTTCAATACAATAACTTTTATTGAAATGATCCTAGGACATGCCGGTTGGCAGTAGAATAGAAAGTCGTCGGGCACATTTTATTTGTGGGTTCGGTTGACATTGTTACGTACGTAGCCAATTTCAATTACGACAATTTCCGCTCTGTATCAAAAGAATGTACGGATGTTCACGAAATGTTTGCGAAACGGTTTCGGTATACATTCGTACAATGTCTTTCCTTCCACCGGCGGTAGATTTATGTCCTATGACAAGAATTGACTGACTGTTTCGTAAGACGCTGGAACTTTTGCCAAAAATAAAATGATGTGTTGAATGTTATAAAATAATTTGTAGTAGTGTTTAAAGATAAATTTTATTTAACATGTCATCAGTATTCGGAATGTAAAACATACAATTAGTACGTACGGTGGGTCACTACTTGGAAATCTTTGCATACAGTAACTTAGTCGACAGTCATTTGATCATTATACATATGTAATGACTGTTACAGCTTATTCACAAAGTTGATCGAAGAGACTGGCGTACATT
>DWLS01000556.1:0-28977 GCA_018246255.1 Pachliopta kotzebuea
GATAGGCGAGACTGGAAGAGAAGAACATATTGTGCCGACCCTACATAAAGTGGGACCAGGGCAGGAGAAAGAAGATTGATGTCACGATATTCATCTACCATAGGTTACAAAAATAAATTAGTTACTATGAACACTGAATATTAAAATTAAAAGATAATTGAAGGAAATTGTATTTTACTTTATTTATATATGTCTATGTATGTGTATAATTGGAAGTAAAATTGTTTGTGCTGTAATACGAACGTATTAAGTTTGTTGGGGGTCCCGCTGGTTGTATAGACTGGGCGATACAACCAGCCATCTGAATATGAAATGCGCCGTCAATACGCACGCTAACAAACTTCGTTACCCCACTCCCCTACGCACTTGCGAGCTTCCGCTTCTATTTTATGTACAGCTCATACTCCTTCACAAAATTTAAACAGGAACCATACGATAAAATAAAAACACAACCTATAATTACTCAATATAAATCACCACTTTGAACTATATATTTATTTAAAAAGAAAAACTCGAGTCAAAAATCACTCACAGCTTTCAGTAGATATTGACAACATGTAAGATGTTAAATTACATTAAGGAAAAAGGTTCATAGCCACAATACTCAATTCTTCATAGCCGGATACAGAAATGCTAGTAGCTGTTGATTTAACTGGAAAAAAAATCTACTACCATCCAAATTCCACAAGACTTATCACCAGATTCGATGTGGAATGAAATCAAACTTTATAACATTAAGCAGTAAAAGTAACGACTGAATTTACTAAGCACTCTTTTTGTCTTACTAGTCTCAATAATATATATTAGTAGCCGTCCATTGTATTAACAACTAAAAAACCAAAAAATAATAAATGATATAGATTAAATAAATTGAAAACGTTGTTACCATAGCCGATATATATATGTTATATTTCAGGCATTACGCTGGCATAACGACATCGCATTTTGCACGGACGCACGCCAAGAGAGCGATATATTAGCAGGATTGGGTCAAGAACCGTTTAAATAATCACTTGCATTACTCTATTACTCTTATCTAAATCGAAGTATTTCGTAGTCTAGATTTTTTTACATTTGCAAAATATATTGTATTGGTAACATGAACTTCTTAAATTCTAGTTTATTTGTAAACCATAGATCATAAAGTCCTCGATTTCCTTCCAAAAGGGCGTGGTAAGGTTCTTCCGGAGTCTACAACGCCCCAGTAGTGCCTCTGGTACAGCAAGCGTCTGTGACTGCTTCCTATTAGGCAGACCGTGACATTGTTTGCCACCTTAATGGCATAAATATAAATAAAACAATGTTTATCATCATCATCAACCAATAGATAGCTCATATATATATGACTACCATAGATCTCGACAATGATTAGCCTTGCGCAGCTCCTATCTAAAGTTTTCATCATCAGTCTCCAGCAATCCTCGGCTGAGAGTAGACTCTAAGAAAGCCGATTAGCTTAACCTTCGTCATCATCTCTAAGTAAAATTAAATTTGTAACTAAACATCTTTACAAATGTTATCTGCGATTTGTTCTTGTCTTCTTTTTTAATGAAACTATTTCTAGATTACGTTGCATTCTAGATACAATGAAATCTTTCTTCAAATATCCTTCATACTTAACTAAATCTTTTTTTAAGTTTTTCTTTCTCTTGACCTGATATTTATGTTAGCTTATTATATATAATTTGGATTTAAGATAATTTTATACTAATCATAGATTTTTATTTTTCTAGAAAACAGCTTTTCTACTTCCATATATAAACTATTTTATCTATGCATAGTAAAACCTTTTTCGACCACCAAACAGTCATTTGCAAACATCACCATGATTTATATAAAGGGCACTGTCTATAGGTAACATTACTGGGGGGAAAAAGATGTATTTTATTTCTAAAGGCTACAAATATACAATAATATACAAGTTTTCATCAATTTTGTAAAATTATCTTTATAAAGGCAGTTTTTATAAGAATAATAAATAGTAAAGTTTTTCATTTCAACATACATCATCTATTTTAAACACGTTAGGCATTAATGAGGAAAAAGACAGACAATATTCCAGCTCTGATATTTAGATGGCAAGAACAGAACAATGCTGTTCAGATAGATTTGGAAAAAGCCGTCTGACTAAAAATCCTTCAAACTCGACTGCATGTAGATCAGAATTCACTTTAGGGACTCCCCCAAGAGGGCAAATACACGTTTGAGGTACGAAAATTGTCATCAGGAATAACAATATTTGCACTACAAGAAACCTAGATCCCGAATTCTACATCAATTGGTTGGAATAATGATTAATATAAAAATTCGACTGGAACTTCCCTGGTATTGAAGCTTTAGACCAATGTCTGCCTACCTTTCATTTAAAAACTTTTTGTTCGATTATATATTACAATCGCTACTAAGATTCTTGGCCAGGAAGTACACAAAGGTTTAAATCCTATCACAGCATTGATAAAAAGTACATTTCCTTCAAATCTGGTTGAAGCATATAACAACAAATTATGTGTTCAGAAAAATACCTTCCAGAACCATAAATTGCAAAATGGTAACTTTTAGAAGTACACAAAATAATTTTTAGTCTTTCACGACTTCATCAAAAAATATTTTGTTTAGTTATCGAAAAAAGCGATGACACTGAACTTGGTCAATTTTAAGTAATTAGTATTTAAAATACATAAGAGTAATATAAGTTCTCAGTTTCAACGAAATAGTATTTTCAGTAAACTTTTTTGTTATTGTTTCAATAGTTTTTTGAGGTCCTATCTATTAATATAACTAATAATAGGTTGCAGAATGACTCCACTGCAACTATCTGCATAATATTATGGGGAACTCTTTTTTTCTTTTCACTATATATTTCATAGGAAGTAAACACTTTATTGATTAATTGGAGTGGAGATCTTAAGGGGAGGGAGAGTTCAGCAGCGGGCGTTTATGGGCCAATGATGAAACATAATATTGTTTGTAAAAAATACATAGTAAAAATCTGTCGTAAGAAGGTGTGTCCTTTAAAACATGCTTTGAATATTTCCTTTAGTTTTGAATTCAATAAATTAAAAAACTATTTCTTCAACTCATTTACTACCCTAATATCTACAGTTTCCTGTAGAAAATCCTTATAATGTTAAGAGTAAAGTATGGAATGGATATCGCGCAGAGCGTTCCGTTAACAAAAAACAGTCTCGAGCGTAACCACAACTCGAACTTCCGTAGTGTTTTAATCTAAAGCAATATTTCAGAGCTGTGCAAATGAAAAGTTAGTCTCGGGCAAGACTTGAAGAAGCGGCCCGCCTTCTCGCTCGCTAACCAATGGAAAATGGCGGAAAAGCAACGTCTTCCTCGGAGGCGGGGCCGCGCCGCCTGCGGTCGCATAGCCATTTGAATAAAATTTTTCCTTTGAAGAGTTCTTTTGCGAATATATATCGCGGTCTGCGCGGAACGCTCGTAAGGAAGCCTTAATTGCTATTGCAGCCCCGCACCCGCTCGCCTCTTTGATCTCCGTAATAATTTTAAAACGTAACTCAAACGTTCTAGAAATTAATTACTCCTATTGTTTAACAGAATACGTATAGAAAAATCAAACGACTTTCTTTCTCAATAGCAATAGCATCAGATGCGGTGATCGAAAACGAACAGTTAACTAACGATTTATTCCTGGTTAAGTGGGAGAGATGTTAAAAGTTGGGGTTTTCGGCTGGGCGACACGCAAACATCGTGTAGACAGCCGCCGCACTCACGCAACCGCCATAACCGGCCCTTGTCAACCATAACGCGGCCGCAGCGACCGGCGGCGCCCGGTTAACCAGCAGCCCCGGCCGCCGACCCGCCCGGTTAACCGGCCGACCGGTTACCCGGTTAGCCGCGATGGAAAACTAGCATTTCATTTATGGTTTCGGGGTAGTTGTGCTAACTAAGCCGGGCCCGCAAGTTGCGTAACTATGCTTTGCGGCGTCGCGCGCCTGCACGCTCCATTATCCTATCGACGCCTCATCCTTCTCTTATAATAACACACTATTATACTAATATTAAGCTGCTATTCTGATATTCAATCCAATATATTTTTATCTTCCTATATAATTATCTTCTATATAATGACAACAAAAGTATAATTTCATTTGAAATATGACAAATTAAATAATTGTTTAAGCAACTACTCTGAACTTTAAAGACTACTTTGTTCATACTTATTTGTATAATTGAAATATTTTTTTCTTTTCAACCTGATAGTAGAGTATATGTGTAAGACACAAAGTTCTTACATTTTATGCATTACGTTTATATTTCAACAAAACCAAAATGATATCGTTTATACAAAATGTCCGTGTAAAATCTATCTAGGAGACGGTATCGCGACATACTCTGCGAATAGTCGCGACTACAGTACACACGTCAGGAGTCCTGCTAGACAACTGGCAACACCTCAGCTTACATCAGCATATTAATTCAGTCAATTAGCGCGCGTGGGGCATTAGCACATCGTTACCAGGCGACACAGCGCTCTAATCGCCGCGACTGACACGGCAAGGAGTGTATTTGACAGCTGTCAAATTGGATTGCATCCAGCTATTAAGGACCTCCGTGTACGACCCCAAGTCCCGAAAGTATAACATGGATGTGGTCTATTTATCTACAACTTTTTTTATCATCAAAGCGTCTAGATAAGCCAGGGTATTACAGAATAGTAAGTACTGGGACCGATGAAGCCTTCGCGACCGTAATAGTGCCCAAGGGCATCTACATCATCCCGAAAACAAAATTAGTAGTAAGTAATACTATGTGATAATACACTACAGATGATAAGATTTGTTATTCGAGTAATTTAGTTAACAAACATACCAGAACACAAATTAATATTTCGTGGCACTGCCGTGGCATTCACTTAGATGATATCAGGCAATAGAAATCTACCATCAGTTTTTTACTTCAAATTTGCTTTTAGTTTTTTAATCAAAAATTATCGTATAATAAAACAATGCTGGCGACAGTAATGGTAGTTAGTTAATTACAGGGGTAAGTAGACTTAACGTTTTATTTCATAGTGATGTCCCACAAATGGGTTTCGTTTAAAAATCCTAACTGGCACCGCGTTGTTGTAGACAGGAGGGACACTTCTGTTTAAACATAATATGCCATGTAAACAATTCTCCTATTAAAGGTGTTTTATGAGAAGCCCTTGTCTTGAAAAAAATCCTATTAGTAGAGCCCATGACAGTGGATAACAAACTTGGTGCACTCATGCTTTACTTAAAAGCTACCTTAAACGGAATTCCTTTGATAAAAATATGAACAATTTGTAGTTTCTTTTAATGCAACAAACTTGCAGCATTCTGGTAACTTCAAGGATACAATTTTAGTACAAACACACAGCTTATCGGTTATTTTAGCAAATAGGTTAAACATTGGAATTAAAGAAAAACTGTCAGACTTATCCTATTAATATAGTCTTTCCGGGCGACTAGAGAACTAACTGTCTAAGTTGGGACACTATTGTCGCGAAGTGCGAGTACTAGTACTCCCTTAGTGTTTCTAATTGCTAACGGTTTGTATTTAAAGTTGAATTTAAATTAAAAAAATGTTTTGCAGACTTTTTTACTTTACAATACATCTTTCTCTAAACGTTTATGTATAATATAATATTAAAACTAATGAAAATACTTGGACGATAGATGTTCATAACAAAACTCTTTTATCTCTGCATAATACTAACCCGAAACAGTGGAACAATTGAGTTTTTTTCATTTTTCGTTTACGTAAGTAATAATTTATAAAGAACATGTTTTTTTAGTTATTATTTATTTAATTACATTATTCATTATATGTAACCTTTAATTAACAAATTTTTACAAAAACCAATTACATTTTATACGCAATAGTGAATATTTTTCATTACAGTCATACTGCATAATAAAACATAGACATTATTAAGGCATTTATAAAATTATTTGACGTTACCTAACATTACAGTAAATATGTCTTGGATGGCATTTAAAAAGCCTATTTAAGATATTTCGTTATGAAATGCTTGTCAGCTATTCAGACTTTCACTACACAGTTCTGTCACGCGCACATCAATGGACAAGGTTACCAAGTTCCCGTGATAGAAATTCCGGATAAAAAAAAAATTATCTTCCACAATGTTTTTGAAAATGGTCAAACCTTTGAAAATAAACATAATCAATTTTTAAAAATAGTTTGTTTAACAATTTTTAAATTCATATATAAGATAAAAAAGACGTCCATTGTGTTAATCCCGTTGTGAAGATCTTAGGACTCGTTATTGCACTAAATTGCAACCATAAATCTATAACCGCATAAATAAATAGTTTCAGTTTTACACCATTCATCATCATCCACCCGCAAAAAACCATAGCTGGCCGAAGACCACTCCGCAATGCCATATAACTAACACCATAGCTTTGTAGAAATAAGTTCACCGGCAAGAGACCATCGGTAAATAATAGATTTGTAGATTCTGCAATTTCCACTTTAGTCTCCTGCCTCTTGGGACTATATAGGGTGAGATTTATTAGTCGTGATTAGGACCCAACAATATCAGCGTTCAGCGGCAGTTTTAGGGTCCGAGAGTCTTGAATATTTTAAGTTATGGTCTTATGTTTAATGTCCGGGATTCTTATGGATTATGACAATTCTTGATCCGTTGGATTCCCGGCCACTTTGAGTCATTCGCAGGGCGCGAGTGCGGATATTGTCGGCTCGTAAAAACGGCGCGTTCGTATCGTGTGATAGGGGCATTAAGTAGGGGGGTTATTTATTTAGGCGCGGCATGACGGCCGGTGGCAAGCCGCGGCTGGTACGCGCCTCGCTGAGCTGCCGGCGGTACATCACTCACCACCTTTGTACCGTGTCTTCAGACGCTACGTCTGCCATTTGCTTTTCGTTTCCGATAAGCGATCGGTGTAGACCCCGTAAATATTATTTAACCTCACAAAATAATATCTTGATATCCACAAAATTATCAAAATTACATTCACAGGAATATAAAATTTTACTACACTTAAAAATATTCATGAGAAAAGGCTCAAACTTATCACATCAAGTTACTTTAATGGTCGTGATACATTTTTTTCTTTTTTTTAACGAGGGGGAAATCTACTAAAGATATCCTGCTTTTGGGAGGGATATCAGGATCATGTGGGATTAGTACACAGTAAACCCTGCTTGGTAGTTTTCTTCAGTACGTTAGAATCTGGAGTATCCTACGGAACGCACCAGTGCCTCTCTGCACTCTCTGGATAGAACTATCCCAAGGAAGATTAAACACTTCCTTTGTACGCTCGCCGTACTATGGTAAATGCAAGACTACCTTGCATTTGCTTAAGTCTAGCTCCTAGTAGGGCTAGTTTATTGAGGCTTGAGAGCCCCATGATCATGTTTCGGGAATATTACGACCATTTTAGTCAGGTTCATGGACAGGTAGGTCTTATATCAGTGCTTTCTAAATTGCCCGAAACTACAGGGCTGGTGGTAATGGCACCTCTAGAACTAGAGAAGAATGACGTAGATACTGTAGTATTAAAGTTGAAGCAGATAAAAGGATAATAATTGATGTTAATATAAGTATTTGTATCACTCGCGGGCGTGGTACGGAGAGGAGCCGGCCTGGTGGGAATGCGGACGCCTCTGGTCTGTTAATAAACTCGGATAGGCCGCAACAGCCCCGACTCGTGTCCGCTGTCCATTTTTAACGAGCCACACGCCGCGCCCGCAGAAAGTAGCCTACACGTGAAATCACGTATGAATGAGGCTTTTTTGCCCAGTTTTTTTTCGCGTGTAGCCGGCGGCGTCCCGCTTCAGGCCCCATTAAAGCTTACATGTCACTCGCCCTCCTCCACCGGCGGCGGACGGGGGTGAAATGGAAAAATCACAAAATCGGTATTGGCTGCATCCCGCAGCGAGTAAAGCGCTCCACAATATAGCTTTGACGGACGGTCATTTAATATTAACTGTGGTTTTTCCGCAGATGGAAATGTTTTTATTTTTATTGGCGGCGTTATGCCGTGATGAAGTGGTCGGCCCGTTGTTTGTGACGCGCCGGCGTGTTGCGGATCAGTTGCTCTTTTATATTCAACATTCACCCATTCACCGCTCCCGAAAGGGATTGTTACGTTTCGAGTGTTCGTTTCGTTTGAGCAGAATATGATACTCATCGTTTCAATTATCTCTTTTGTTAACATTAATTTTATATAATGTTTAAAGAGAATACCATTTATATCAAAATAACGAATAAAAACCTATTAGCATGCAGAGACAGTTACTCACATCGGAACTACTATCAACCGTAAACTGAAAACTGAAATTTTTTAACGGACGCGAAATTGAAAACCGTCCGGCAATAAATTGTTAACTTTTCGAACAAGTGATCAAAATCGAACTACAAAAAGTGGGCTCTCGACGAGTAGAGTAGAGACCGCAGATGAAATTTATAGCTTGTCATTCCAAATAAAAGTTTTAACGAACATTTTGCTCTTTGATGGTGTCAATATTCGATAAATATTGTTTTCATACGGTCGGTAGTACTACGTACATTACCATTACCTATAACCTGGTTAATGCGGTTAAATAAAATATCAACATACATATTATTTACAAATACACTGTAAACCTAACCAGATGATAAATTATACAATGTATGTAATGAAAAAATATTTTACTTTGGATATAATTGTTAATTAAAAATCCAACCAACAATCAATAAAAAACAAAAAAATTTTAATGATGTTACATATATTTTTCTCATTTAAGTATTTATGTGATAACATTTTTTGAATTAAGTAGTATTTGATTTGAGTTCCTTGGGAGAGACCTATGTGCCCAGGTATGGACTGCCGCAGGTTGATGATGATAAGCAATTTATATATTCTCATATAATTTAGTAATAATAAAATATGTACATACTTTCTCTAGAATTCTATAAATATTTTATTAAGTTTTATACATAAAAAAACCAAAACTATATTAAAATTTATCCGTCCAATGCAATGTTATAGTAATCTCTCTTTCTCTCTCTCCGTGGCATTTATTAAATTTGTAATAGTAATGTTTTAAAAATTTCCCTGCCAAAGCATAGATAGCTAGGCTACAAGCAGCACTCACAAAATATTGTCGATTTCTAAAAAAATGTCATCGAGGTTTATCTTAAGTTATTATAACCTAAGTTAAAAAATATAGATAGATAAATGAATGATTAAACATTTCAATTGTTGCAGGCAAGTCCTTCACACTGACGATAACGATATCGACGTCACCGCCGCAAGTGACCACATACAACAAAGCCATCAAGGTGACCGTCGACGGACCACGGGAGCCGCGCTCGAAGACCAGTTAGTATACCTACACGCTAAATTTCACTGGTTTTGTCAGTGACTCCTTTCCAGTTCAGGCATCACGACTCTGGAACTCCTTGCCTGATGATATTAGAAGAGCTCCAAGCAAAGAAATTTTCAGGAGACTGGTGAAAAGGAGCTATTTGAAATAACAAGATTATCTGTATTTACTGATTTATTTATTTTTGTATCTTTGTATATATATTTTCTTTTGTATTTATATATAGAAATGACAACCGGACATAAGTAACGTTAGTATATTTATTACGTACGTATGTCTTTACCTATCTATACATATATGTGTGTACATTAACTATGTAATTTTTATGTGTTTATATTATTTCATTGCCCGTATTTATTTATTTATATATATATATTTATATATACATATATTATTCTTAAAAATCTTTCTTATTAACTCAACATCTCTCCTCCCCAAATATTGGCTGGTGGAGAATGCCTGCTGACATTAAGCCCCCCTTTTGTGTACCTTAGTTTAAAGGTTATAATTAAACAAATAATTGTATGTATAATTAGGTTTATTTGTGTACCACATTATGATTATAATTTTTTCAATATTTAAATCTAACTTTCACATTTCATCTACCACAACATCTCCCACCTCCTAGGTTTACTGGAAGAATATGCCCGTAGGCATTAAGTCCCTCTATTGGACCCTAATTTTAGATGTTTCAAAGAAGTTTTAAAATAAATAAATTTGATCATACCGTGCAATATTATGTATACATTTACTACCGGTAGACGTAGCCCAAAAAGTAAGAAAGCTGTTGATTGAATGAAGGGATTTATCATCTGTGCTATATCTATAACTTGGTTAGCTATACAGGTCATATCATTCATATACTATCATCATTAAAATATCTAGCTTGTTTAGTCACCTAATGATATATATTTTTTATTTATTTACGTTGTCGTATGAAAGAAAACAAATATTTCAATCATACATCAGACTCGGGGTTGACAGGGCAACACTATGCCCATGAACTTTCATATGCAAAATACAAAGTACTAATTGGAAGGGCTCTTTATTTTATAAGTCAAATCAAAAACCGTAATACAAAAGATTTTATTTGTACAGATCTTTATATTATTATTGTCTATTTAACATGACAGTTTTAATTATTTTTCAAAAATATTCTTAACTGTTCTTTAATACCAAATAGATATTACTGCAATTGAAACTATCACGATGAGAACTATTTAATTGAATACTATACCATTTTGTTAAAGTCATGGAATATAAAAATACATTGTGGTGAATAAAAAAATTAAATAGAAAATGAATGTTTGAAACATCAGAAGCAATCCAAAACAAACAGGAACAACCACAAAACATTCGAAAACAAGCTCCATAATGAAGGTAATTTATTAATAATTTCTCAAAATGGCTCTTTCTACGAGATTTTCCGTTTTATATATTCGTAGCGTGAAATTAGAAGCAATTTAGCTGTTTATTTGAAATGGAGTCGGTATAACGAGTTGGTACAGCGAAATAATTTTTTATTTAGAAATACAGCGGCATCACAATAATAAATATAACAAATATATTTATTTTAAATAGTTACTATTTAAAATACAGTTCAATTTATGTTCAAAATATTATCTTATGTAAATATACATAATACTACGTATAATATGTATCGACTTTAGTCTTATTACTAGCTTCTTCAGACTCAGGCTCATCGCATATTAAACGAATAACTTTTATAATTGTTATTCTTCTATACTCTTGGTTACTTATTAGTTATTCAAGAGTTCGACGACATTTAAATTTTTCCTAAATATTTATAAGCTGCAAGAATTTAAAAATAATAGTTTTCTAAAATCTTTCAAAATGACAAAGTGGTAGTTACGATTTCGTTTTAGAGTTTTTGCTCCTAGGGTCATGTTAAATCCATCTTACAATTTAAACACCTATAACTATACTAAAAATAACATGATATTATCTTTAATCTTAAACTAGAGAAAATGTAATAAAAAATAATGTTGTTCAAATTCGTCTAAGGTCTTATTCTCTTTGATCAGACCAGACCGAGGACCATATCTCAGACCAACATACATAATGTTTTCATTGTAACTAGTTAAGAAGGAGAGTTGATTATTTAATAAATATCAAACTTCTTCATCAGCAGATAGAAGCCCACAGTTTGTCATAACCTTCCTTCTACTTCCTAATGATCTATCATCTAGACCTTGCGAAGCACGCATCTAACACTGTCTCGCAATCTTTACCAAAACGTTGGTCCTCTTTCTGATGAAGCATTACAACATCTTTTGAACTTAAAATATTGAAAATTCTTTTTACAATCGATTCGAAACGATATAAAACAAACACAACGAAATCCAGTAAAGCTGTTAATGCTGCAGGAACACGAGTGGTCCGCTGTGTGACGGTAACAAATGACGGTCTCCGTTGGAGCCGCTCCTCCAAATCACACCTAATGCTCAATCAATCCTCATCACGTGGAAGAAATTAAAATAATTGCGAGCGCGGGATAGTGTCGGCCTTTGGAGCCCCGACAGCCAAAGGGTTAAGTACCGTCAGCACTCACAACACCCTCACTTGATTTTTTTAATGATCATTTACATTAAAGGAAGAGACTAGTGAGACATTCACTTGGTAATAACCTGACTATAGCAATAAAGCGGTTGTTATGATTAAATACACTGCACCATATAACACTCATCACATTCATACAAGAGGTTTTTTAGTTGGAGTTTCTCTCTTCGAGTTGGAAACTGTATGATCTCCATAATTAGTTATGTGGTCCGGTTCCAAAAATGTTTTCTTCCGAGAACACTCAAGTTGTGGAATGAGTTACCTGCTGAGGTTTTCCCTAGCGGCTACAACATGAAGTTCTTCAAGAAAGGTGTGAAGAGGTTTTTACAGGGTCGGCAACACGTCAGTGATGCCTCTGGTGTTACTGGCGGTCATAGGCTGCGGTCACAGCTCAATACCAGGCGGGCCGCAAACCTGAATGTCACCCAAGTGGTATAAAGAAAAAAAAAATGTTATATTTACTTAATTACACCTCGCTGATTTCATACTTGAGCTTTAAAGTCGATGAAGGTGCCAAAGACATTAAAAGGTCTCTTATCACTTTTAAAAATAATTCTTTATATTATATGTATATGGCCACAAATTTACATGATGTTAAATGATCACATGGCTGAAGATGATCTAACGCTCTTAATCAAATTATCAGTCTCTCATATATTGACAGAAGAAACATTTTTATTCGGCGAGGCGACAAGACGAGCAAAGCAATCCTGATGGTAAGTGATACGTGTGTCCATAACAACGAGGTATTGGTTAGGATGGTTACACATCACCCCTTTCCGCTTATTGTTTAGGGATGTAAGGTATTAAGTTTCGTTTTCCTAGTAATTTGACTAGTTTAAAGATCCCTTCAAAACGAAACACAGTCATTTTCGCATAGTACTGTTTGTCGGCTGCAGTTGAAGCTGCGATGGTACTTAGTCGGTTTCCGGCAATAGACACCTACCACGAGTACTTAGTAATGGTGTTCAAGTGGTGTAAAATATGCAAGGAAGAATAAATACAGTTTTCGGTTTATCTATTTTAAATTTTCAGCTATTTCAATGCTGTCTGTACCGATAGCTCGATAGCTCTGTAGACGAATGTGAGGGCACAAAGGAGGATGCTGTAATGAATCGGTTGTTTAATTAATTAGTCAAGAAAGGGCCAGAGGGGCGCGCGGGCGGAGGAGGTTGGGAACCGACACCCCTCTCGCATGCATGCCCTGCATATTGATTTATTATGCCGCCATCCTCTATACGGAGGCGATAAATTATTTAATTCTAGTAAGTTCCGACGACTGTTTACACGATATACATAATGTTGAGCTGTTATAGGGGCGTTGATGACTTAGTTCGGGAACTGTTAATGCGGTGCGCTGTTCATTACGGTGTTCATTGGGCGGCCTTTGTGTTAGGCGCTCGGCGTGCGATCGGAATCTATCCAACAGATCCACCGAAACTATTCAAAATTATCTATATAAAATCAAATCATTATCAAAAAACATATATTTAAACATTAGCTAAAATTCAAACGTAGACAATAACCTTTCGATTTTATATTATAACAGACAGTTTATAGTTGCCTATTAAAACATCTCAATTTCATGGAGTATAAATTTTTATTACTCATAAACAAAAGCCTTATATATTTGATTAATAACAATTTTTTTTTCTTAATTCACTTGTAAGATTGGACTTTAATGTTCAGGTTTTTATTATCGGAGACCATCTAAATACCACCGCAAGTCTTGTTTCTGCCGCCAAACAATACTATTACCGTGTTCAGGTTTAAAGGACTATTGATAGTAAAATTACAAAGGTAAGGAGACTTAATATCATATGTTATAGTTAAGCACAATGTGGTGAAATGTACAACATACCAGAGCTACGTGGTACATATAAATATTTCTAAATATTGAAGCTGCTAAAACGTTACAGTGAAAGTATTTTTAAAGATTTATGTTATTATACACAAACATAAATATTTTAATTTTAAGAATATTTAAAACATAGATCCTTTATAAATATCTTGAGTACACAAACTGTGTGAACAATGAAGCGGTGGTACAAAGATGTTATAGCTTCTACGAGTATAATGTTCTCGGTTCCTCCGTTCTCCGCTCCTCTGTGTCCCTCGTGTTCCCTATTTTTACCCGTTGTGGTGGGTGGTTCAGTTTACTGCCGCCGTACAGTAGCTGACTAGAATTTAATAATCGGACGTATTGCTAACGATGTTTTTCTTAAGGCAGCGTTGTCTGGCTATTTTGGTGCAGCCACTACTCCGTCCGGGGACCACCCGCGCGGTCCGCCGTCACCGCCCGTTTGTTTGTTTATTACTATATCCATCTGTAAACAACGCCATAATCTGTTAACAATGAAACTTTGAATCTATTTTTTTATAACTCTTCTGCACAAACAAAATATTAGAGAATATAATATAAACGACGTATACGATAAACAAAAAGGCTAGTATACTCTTAATACCAGAAGGCATTTTCTTCAAGTTAAAAGTTATTGTAGTTCATCTCCTAATGACTTACCTAGTGTATAAACTTCAGTTTATTTTAACTAATGACGTTATAGAAATAATAAGTTAGTAAGTCTCTATTGCTAGCGAACATTTTATTACACAAAAGTTACTTTTTTATAATTTGAAAACGGCTGTAAATAAATTACTGGGATTAGGAAACATATATAAAGATAATCTGGGAATAAAAATGATAAGTCTTCATCATACGTTTAGAGTAATATTCTTCATTTACTATGATTTAAGTAAGCGGTGAATTTATACAATAGTTATTTCTATTGAATATGTATCGTAGTTCATAAAATGTCTCCATGAGTTAAATTTTGAAACTAAATATTTCTTATTACGGGCAACTTACATTAAATTCTATTTACCGTTTTATACTAAAGTAAGTTACTTGTTAGATGCAGAAAATGTTTAATTTAAATTCAATTTAGTCTGTCTGCCCGTAGCTGCTGTTCTCGGCGTTCAAAACAAAATAGTAAAGGCTAACTAGTTGAAATACTTGGCTTAATAAATCTAACTAGACCGGACGCCACCCTCGGTGTAATCCTTTAATCAGGTCCACGGTAGCCCTTTACCACCCCATTTTTCCCTCCCATCTGTAACATACTCTCTCTCCACTCTCCCTCCCCCCTCCGCCCCCAACGTAGAGAGCCCCTCGAACGGTGCAAATGACAGTTTCTAATTCCGACTTGCCATGAAAGTGTGTAATTGTTGCGCCGTTGATTTATACACTCGAAGCCTTTTGTAGCTCGGCGACGTGTGTGTGTTGTGTGTGTATGCGTGTGTATGTGTGTGTGTTAATGTTGATGTGTGAGTGGCATTTTCAATTGTTTTCAGTCGGATGCATCTGCATTTGTCAATTTGACATTTTGAATATCGAAACGCTTATAGCAGGGCATAATGTATTGTGAACATACACATGTACATGAAAGTATTATTATATTGACTTATTACATACATACCTACAATACATTTTTTTATTTTTGTATTCTTTGTCACAATACAGAATCAAGAACATGTACTTACTATTTTTTAATTTATAGTTTCAATCAATTTGACTAAAGAAAAACAGCGATAGTATACGCATATTTTTTAACATTTTATCTGCAGGTGAATATCGAATGCGAAAACGAACTCTTAGAAATAACAAGAAATTCATGTAGTTTAAATGTATTTTCATTACTTCTTCAATAGATTACAATAAATATTTTTTTTTTAAAGAGTTTCCTGAAAAATTCTCACCAACCATGTTGTATGAACTAATTTGTAACGTAAAAAACCGCTTGATAACTTAACATTCGCGCGTAAATTCAAATACAGAGATGGAGTGAAATTAAAAGGAAAAAAGCATTAAAATCCATAACGCAAAACTGAGTGTCAATTGAAAAACTTTATTACTGACGTCGCGCCGCCGCGGAAGTTGTGACAGGATTGAATTATATCCCGAATGTAGCCACCGTTTTAGTTACACATCGGGACAAGTCTACATCAACATTGTAATCATTTTAATATTTAGATGTTAACGGTGTTAAATGATCAATTGTAATATAAACTATTAATATATGTACTCGTAAAAGTACTGAGTTTATGTTCTAATAATATCTCTTTTATTATACATGGTACAATTCACATGTATCGTCGATCGATTGTTAACAGTTTATTACAAAGTTTAACGGTTGTTAAAGATTGTTACTTTACACGTAAGATATTTGCAATTAGGTAATTAATAATCTAGCGGGGTATAAATGATAATATTTATTTTAGAAAGACCTTATCCGGAATATAATTAGAAACAACACCTGTTGTAAAAGAGAGGGAAAAATAGGAGTAAATTTATCGCCAAAATTTATCAATGTACATTATCAGCTATCAGGAGATGTAAGGGGTCCCACAAAATAATTTACAGGACCCAAGCCAACCTCACCTGCTCGGGGTGCACTCTTCTAATCAACAAACGAGACTTTGGCACTCCACAAACCCGTATTGGGTCAGCATCCTCTCATTATGGGGGAGGCCTATATCCAACAGTGGATATGTATATACTAATGAAGATGTCATTATCAGCTTGACCCTTTGCTGATCATAAGAAATAAATGTAACATTTATATAACTTTATACATTGAAAAAAAAAATGTCCTTGTCACAAGATTACTGATATCCTTACTACACGTGCGTGAAGAGTATCGTGGAAAAGGTTGTTATACTCGACACAGGCGTGTCTCCTGAATAATTTCACGTTATCGGTAAGCAACTGTTACAAACGCCGCTTCTGAGGATTAAAAACGTTTTAGTAACTTAAAAAGGAAATTTTCTTTACTTAGTGGGAACGATGGTTCATGTTCACCTTTCGTATTTAATCGTTAATATCTCTGCAGTGCTGATTTCCGCCTATATGAAGTACGCAAAAATACATAACAATAAAGAGTACCTTAAGAGAAATTACTGAGGTAATAATACTTAATATATTACGTTTTCAAATGATATAACATAATAAGAATATGGTTCTCTAGAAGACCGCAGCTCTTCATAACAACGCATACTAACCTTCGTTCTCTCCTATTATCACAAAAATCTCCTATATATTAATACTGATATATTATTGATAAAGAATCTTATTTTGATTTTTAATATTTCATGTATGACATCTTATAACTAGAGTAAAATGATTTAACTCTAATGTACTTGAATTACAACATTTAATTTTCACATACCGACGGAGTTACTCCTAATTCTCTTATCGAATAGAACCGTTGTGCGATAGGCTTTCGACAAGCCGGTCTCCTGAATAATTCTGGTCGATCGCGTCACTTGAATTTGGGGGCTCTAGCTTGTACGTGTCACCGATTAGAAACGGTGAAATTAAATTCAGTGTTAAGTAACATACAGTCCAAATACATTTTTAAATAATTAAAAAAAAAAAACTTCAATAAACAGCAAAGAATTAAAGTACCAAAAAATTAAATGTCTAATATTTTTTATATATTTAGAAGATTTTGTATTTTAGTTGACTTTATACAGTCATACAAATTTTTATTTTGCTTCTTTTATTTACCTCAAATTTAGCTCCAATATATATGAATATGAATGAATTTTATGAAGATATTTAAGAAATGTATGTAAATTAATATTTTTTATACAATATAAGTTACGAAGGCGACATTGGGTTGTCCTTCACCATCATCAAATAACTTTTAGATTGTAAATTGGAGGTTAATTAATATGGTGGTGAACTAGTCAATAGCTCCGATAGAGACTTACATCAATAATTCCACATACATAAAGCGACTGAAACTTCATACACGGCATGCAATACTAATTCCTACACGTGCTAGAATTTGGGGGAGCGGCGTCACAAGTGTCAATGAATTATCGAGTGCTCAGGCACAAATAGGAGGGAGGACCCCCTATTCGTACAGTGAGAACAGTAGATATATATATAAATATAGTGTGCTAATAAAGTATATTAATAAGAAAACAGGCCAACAGCCTTAATAAATGACTATACTGACCATGAAAATTCAGACTATGTCAACAAATGTATTTCCTAAGTTATAGCAGAACTGAAAGTAGTTTAAATTCTATTTTTTGTATAACTTTCTTTCAAATTTATTTTATTACATATACTTAAGGTATAAAGATTCGAAATCGAAAACCAAAACCGATTTCTTGATTTATTCTCTATTAACTGTTTATTAATCGCAACCGATATTTGGTCAAAAATCAGACAACTAACGTATAGTAATTTCTTCCGATCTGCAGTTAAGTATTATATACCAAAGGAAAGATAAATATATTAAAAAGTAAGTAAGGGACAACAAACTAAGCTTTTGCTGTAACGATCTTCATTATTCATTTTCATTTTTTAATTTATTTATTTAAAGATACTACTTGATATATCACAGGTTTGTTTGTAATACAAACAGTTTAGGTCTTAATGTCTATAAAGGATTTAGAGCTATTTAAAATCCATAGCAGAGGGATTCATGTTATTTTTTATTGTAGCAACTATTCTGTTTATTTTCCCTTATTATATCAGGTATCCTTAATGTTACCAGCAGAGGACAGCCTGTATCGTACTGATGTAGTGTTGTCTCTCCTAGGGCAGCAGCAGCAGTTCCACTTCGCGTTCGGTCAGCGGCCGTTCCCCTTCCCGCCGGATCCTCTCGGCGGTTTCCGTATGCCGCCTATCACCTCCTGTCAAAGTAAGTGAATTATATATATTTTTTGCTTTACACCAAATAAACATATACATATATTAATTTAAGAATTTTATGTGGTATAAATTTTATAAGTTAGGAGTAAATAATACAACGAAATTTCTTAGTAAATTATGTCAATGTTTAACACATGTGAATTTCAGACAAGGAATAAATTGTTTATATAGTCAGAAAATATAAGGAGGAAGACATATGCCTATGACTGATTTCAATAAATATCAATAAATTTAAATCACATAAAAGTAAATAGTTGTTTTAACAAATAACTTTAATATTGATCTCAAAGAACCAAACTTACACAATTTTTACAAAAAGTATTTGAATAAATAAAGTTGTTACAATAGTTAGACTATCGCGACCGAAATTGGCGAAAGCCGTAACACGGAGATCGAAAACCTTATAAATGCCGGTGATCGTTCAAAAAGTGAATGAGCCACCGAACTGCGATACGCTGAACTACGTCCACTAAAGCGGAGATTCAATCAGCCCGACAAAAAAGTACGAATTCAGTCGGACAAGCGGCGAGCGGGCCCCGCCGAAATCCACGAAGCACCAAAACAACTCGGAGGCTGAAAAAAACATTCACAAATCGGCGCGTATCGTATAAAAACCGACTCCACCGATCGCCGGCCAAAAACGGAACCGTGATACCGAAAAATAAAAGCCCGTAATACCCGCCGGAAAAAATAAAGTGGACGGAACGTGTGGATGGGTGGGCGCACGGCAGCGAGCCCACCGGGCGCCGGCGGGCGGTATCTTTATAACGGCCATTGCAGCTCTACTTCCGCAGCCGCGAAATGTTTTTGATTGATTCATCGCAAAACGATTTTCATACAATTCAACATTAAACTATCTTTTTGTTTTCACTTCATATTTTAACCAACAAACAAGTTTAGGCGCCTAATGCTTAATCCTAATTTCAAATGATGTTAAGTGACAATCAAATTGTTGATGATGAAGCGATCTTCATACTGCAGGTAAGTCTCTATCGTCAAGACCGTCTAGGTAGGTACTACCGCAGCTTCTATTGCAAGCGACTACCAGTAGAATGCAAACATTTCCAGTGTCCTCTACAAACGCTGAGGACGACCACCGTGAGGGTTTTAGTGAGTAAAAATCTCCACATAACCTTGACTACCCCCAGAAGGCAAGGTATCTTTTTGAAGATAGCCTCCTCAAAAAAAGTATACAAACATTACTGCGTTCCAATTTGAAGAGCATTGGAGCTGCCGAAATTGGAGGTAACGAAACTTAACGCCTTATATCCCAAAACCATGAGCGGTAAGTGGTGCTGTGTATACTATCTTAAACAGTGCCACATTGCTTTGGGCGAGCGTATCACTTACCATCACGTGAACACGTTGCTTGTCTCGTTGGATAAAACAAATATTTTAGTTTTCATAATATAACGTGTTTAAAATTTAAACAAACCAAGAATAATCTTAAATTATATTTCGTTGTAGACATGAGTCAATTCGGATTAAGTTCGAGCAACTCGCACTGGGGCTACGGCAGTGCTGGTGCATACCCAGCTTACCTTCCTTCCTGCGCTGCGCCCAGTGCCACCCAATTCAACCCACCTGCACTCGGCTTCGCGGGGACTGTACCTGATCAGACACCAACACAGGATTTTGGAACGAATAATACAGGTAATTGTTCTTTCTGTATCTTACCTATAACCATTAGATAGGGATTGTATGACAGGTTTAGTTCTCCTTTAATTTCAATCCGTTCTGGTACTTAATTTTAGACATTATCATTCTCCTAACGGTTCTACTACATCTACGGCCATGTACCTATTTTTGTGTTAATTTTAAAACACAAAATTTTTCTTACATAATTCAATTTTAAGTTTTTGCCTATTACATTTGATTATAAATAGTATTGAATTTAGTAATTTAATTAGATGATTTGAATCTTTATCTCAACTATAACTTTATTTCGTATTCGTCATTTTTATTTATTCTGTCCCTTTGGTCTGCCTCAAGTATTATTTCCTTAAATATAATTCTTTAAATATTTGAATATTACTATATCACCTTCAGGAAACGTTTTACTTAAAACATAATTATATTAAGAACATCAACTGCTAAATCACCGTGTGAGGAACACTTCGGCATTGCAATTACAATATAAATTCAATTAAATAATTTACTCAACATATCATTATGTTAATATTAACAGTTAAGTATAAATATGCAAACAGTTTAAACGGATCTATTTAGAGTGACATTAACTATAATTTTTGTACAACAGCGCAGTAGCCGATTTTCTTCAGCAGATAGAACATTATTGTTACCTGATTTATCGCTTATAAAATTTTAATTCAGCCCGGAGACTATAATTCATTACACCAGAATGGTGAAATTAAACGCACCAACATTGTTTACGAGCGACATCCTCCTTAAAATCATATGGCCAGAGCTGGTCCAGCGGACGTTAAACCGCCTCTCATTATAATTTACTACGGCCCGGGCGCTCCCGATCCGGCCGATGAATTTATTGCCGATGCGTGCCGGCGCGACGACACGAAAAATATATCGCCGTATAAAACTATACTTACACGCAATATGTATGCCAAACAGTTATATATGAACCCGCCGGCTGAGCTATAGAAACGTTTTGAGGTCAAACGGCAAGCTCAAATCTTGCCCCAGACATGAGCAACCTAACAATCGCAGGAACTTTTTCATTAGTTGCAGCGGTGACTTCATAGTAAACAAATATTCATTTCATAAATAAAAAAATGTTCATATCTGTCTTATCGTCTAAATTTATCTCCATTGTCACGGAAAATTTTGTATGACCATACCAGAGAAATATATAAGAAATCGTTTTAGGTACTGTAATTCTAACAACTTACAACTTGTAATTAAATGTATAAAAAGGTTGAAGAAGATTAAATGGTATTTATTAACGTTAAATAGTTTAAAAACTGAGTAATTAACTACATAAATATCTGACCAAATAGTTTTCGTTGTTTTAGCTTTCATCATTGTGTAACTGATGAATAATTGATATTTATTTGCACAGTTCTTCCGGACACTACCGGCGTGGATTTGGATCAGCAGCTCTCCGGTCTCGTGGGTTCATCGCCGTCTCACCACGGCAGCCTTTTGCCGCGTTACAATAACAACGCTGATTACGGACTGTCCACGGGGCCACGTTCCCTCAGCGACAACAGTTCGCAACCCGAATCGCCGGTGCAGGACGATTTGCTAACTTCCAACACGTCGACAAACATCGGTCACAATCACTCGAACAGTAGTAACTTCCCGGCGCTAATGGGCTCTCAGAACTCCTCGTACGGCGGAGGCAATTGCAACAATTCACTGTACCCGGTGCTACCGGCGAGTTTACTCTACAGCCAGTTGTACACGGCGGCGAATCAAACCCACAACTTTCATTCGCTACACTCCAATTCCATCCACTCAACGCAGAATCATCACAACGAACTTCAAACGATGATGGATCAGATTTCATCGACGACTAATAATCACAGACAGCACGGGAACCATGTACAAGGGGATTTACTGTTAGGCGGCGGCAACTCTTGCGCTGCTGCGGCGTCAAGGGGAGAAGACGGCAGAGTCAACAGTCTTGGACAACGTGGAAATCCTCAGCCCGACAGTAACACAGTTTGGAGACCGTATTAAGATTGTCTTATAATATAATTAAGTTTCATCGCAGGCAAAATTGTAGAAATCAAGTCGATACCTCAGTTTAAATCATAGAAAGTGAATAAGGATATTATTTGATGGAAAACGTGATGGAAACTTTTAACCGGAAGTTAATTTGTAAAACAGTTAAAATTTTTTATTAGGTTTAATGCAACGAAATAGATATTATAAATTCGCGTGTAAAATATGAGATTGTATTACGTGAAATGCTATAGTTAAATATTGTCAAATTTTTTCTATAAAAATTCGTTCCCGTCCTGTAACGATACGATTATGAAAAAATAGGGACAATTTACAGTAATAACCTGTGCAAACTGGAAGTAAAGCCTTTTTCCATTAAACTTTACTTTTAATCTTAATCCAAATATAAAAAATCGATGAATGTACTATTTATTTATTAGAAACAATTAAGAATAATGGTTAAAAACATTTAATTTATATGTTAAACAATAACCATGACTTTGGCATTATAATTAAATACATATTGTATACATACGACAATGCTATACAAAATTTTTACAAGATATATACATCACGTGAATTTGTTTTGATATTTCTAGATAGTTTCGGTTAATATAAACGTTAGAATAAAACAAAAAAAATAATAATAATAAATATTTTAGTATTTTGAGTTACGAATTTTGTTTTCAAAAATGTAAAGTAAATAAATTTGTAAATAAATAAGTTGTTGTAAATGCATCTTGTAAAGTGCAATAGTTTTGCAATTATACAGTTGAGTAGATGTATATTATATTACATATAAGATATTAGACATTATCTGTTGATTATATGAGATCTGTCCAGTTGTAGACATTTATTGATATAGCTCAGCGCTTTCACATTATTATTTAGTCTTTCTACTAATGTGCAATATATTGTTTGTGTATTATTTTCTATATACTTTGTTCTGTTCTTTAAAACGCAATTTTGATAGTGTAATAAGTAACTTTATATTCATTATGTTTTCTTACACAATTAACGACCAAGCGTAACAAAACCAAATTAATTTTGTTTTTTAAATCACTATAAACATAACGTTAAACCATTCGTTATGTAATCAAACAATAGTTAACACCTCCAAATTCGTAAAAAGGTTGTGAAAATTATATCTATCGTAGTAATGAATTTTCGTTTTCAATATTAAATGTAATAAATTGTTTTGACAACATTTTTAACTGTTCGTTAAATGTTGATCGCGTTTAAAATCATCAAGTGCAATACTAAAATGTTTTAAAAGCCATTAATCTAAGTTGCGTAGCAATTGATTTGTGATTTCCGCTTGTCGTTAAAACCATTTCTGTTTATTTGTAGCGGAACTAATTTTATAAAATAAAAACTCTAAATACATACTATTTGTTTTTTTTAAGTATCAATCCCCAATCTTCTTAAATTTTTTAAGATTAGTTATACAAATCAAGTCAACAGGTACTATGAGTAAATTATAATTGGTTAAGAAATTGCTTTTGCCAAACAAATTTTACGGTAGAAGATTAATTTAAAACGCTGATTAAGTAGTTTTTTATATAAAAACATATTTGTCTTAGGCTTAAAGAGTACTTAATCTTAAAACAAACAAATATATAAGTTAGTACATAAAGATTAAGATGACTCATATTTAAATACAGTTACCGGCAGTATTCAAACACTGTACCTTCGCATATTGCTTATTAAAGTAATATTAAATTAATTTTGAATACAGACACGATAAGTTTTAACAGTTTCAAGACACGAAGTGAATACTTTCCACTTAAAAGTCTCGATAAAAAAAGATCGTAGTTATGATTACGTAAGTATACGATATCTATTCATTATCATCATTATTAAGCTTTGAGAATAATTGTCGTAGTCACATTTCGCATATCGGCCATGGTATGTTAATAAGATCCACAGGACACGCTGCTGTTTTATTTTACAGGATTTATTTGAATAAATAAATGAGGATAATTTAACCCGTAAGCTACATCTAGATTTCAGTCACAGGCAATATTCATAAAAATGCTATCGGAAAGCTTTTGTGTATAGATAAAAGTATCAAAATTTCGATAACGAATAATTATGTAGTTGAGAGACAATTTCTGTAGTCAAATAGTAATGTGAAAACATAACTACTTTATTGTTTCAATGATTAAATACAAGTAATGTAATATTCAAAATTACATTATATATATCTTTAAAAATATTTTGTTAAAGTGGTTACACAAATTTAATAGATTGTCAGCGAGCCCGCCGAGCCCATTAAAGCTGATCCTTTTGTCGGGCACGTGAACAGCCGACCCGTTACCAACCTCAACTCCGGTAGTACAGCAGTACAACAACCTTAATGAGCTCATTACTGCATCGCCCCGACGGCCGGTGCATTTGCATATCATCCGACTATACACCAGCTATTTATGGATAGGTTGATCGAGAGGTGAATTGATATTCTGGCTGGCATCGGCAAACGAAACCCTGAAATAAATATCCCACCCTCATTAATTTGCGCCAATGCCATACGATGGACACACGGACGTCCGCCTACAGTACAGTAAGGTGACCATGTATTTTGAACATAATTTTTAATTGTCTAATGAGCATATAACTCTTTTATTAGTAAATGTATTGCAGTAAAAAAAGTTTTAAAATAAATGTGGTACTTTAACAACTTTTTAGACGTTAAACTAACAATTTACATTAACTTTAAATAATCAATTATTTTTACCATTATTAGACGAGACAATCAGAAAAGTAAAGCTTTGACCTGATTAGTTAAAGATAGTATATACAATACCACATTGTGCTCATCACCTTGAGATGTAAGGAGTTAAGTCTTCTTACCCTAGTAATTTCACTAGTTTACTACTCCCTTTAAACTGTAACACAGTAATGTTTGCATACGACTATTTGTCGATTGCAATATAAGCTGCGGTGGTACCTGCGTATCTAGATAGGTCTCCGGCAAGGGACCTCCTACCAATATGAGGGTACAAGTTATTAAAGCAATTAACATTATTTTTCTTTTATTCTAAGCTAAATATTGACTTTTAAATTGGTAACTATTAAGTATCCCGGATTGTAGAAGGGAAGCGTGGTGACCGTCAGTGTCACCTGAGTACGTACCAGCGATAATATATGCGAGCCACCCGTGGCATCTGCACACATCGAGAAAAATCGATGCCAGACCGATTTGGACGACAATAATGAGATTTAAAATTGCGTAGTAATTAATGTGGATTAGTGAGGTCCTGGATGGCAATGATGAATGCGAACTCCTTACCACTGCAACTAACAAAATATATTTTAAAATATTACTATCGTTATTACATTTATAAATTATATCTTTACCTTTGTATGGTTGTATAAAGAATGCTATAGACATCGAAGTGACTTTCACCGAACAAAAATCTTCAGAATGGGCAACAAGTTGACTACGTTTAGAGAGGACTTCATGAAGAGTGACTAAGGCAACAAAGTAAATAATTAAAATCTTTAATAAGAGTACATGAATAAATTTCAGGATCATCATCATATCTCGTTGATGTTCTGCACATTAAAAATTATGGTATAAATAGAAGATACATTTTGTAATAAGGAGTTGTGGATCTATATACATCAGTGTTCCTTTATATTTTAGAAGGAGACACTTGAAGGTATTTTATCGCTAATCATCATCATCATCATTAGCTTACGTCAATCTACGGTTGGACATCTTCGGCAATACGCATTCCATTGACATAGCTGTTAAATACTAAGTTACTAACAACGATCGCCACAACTACTTGCTAACCACAACCAGTCTCTCAAGACTAACGATTGATAAGAAGAACTATTGAAAAGAAGTATTAGTATGCTGCAGTGTATAAACCTTAAGTAAGTTATGATTTGAGTATAATTTTAAATCTAAATTCGACAAGCGCATTTTTATTCAAAACGATTGTTCATACAACGCCGCATTAACAGAGATCGGCTTATCATCCTTGATGAGATGGATATCATGTTTATGATGATGCGAACATCGTGGTGTTTACTTGTTATACTATAACTGTGCATTGTTTTAAACTGATATTCATTTTATCGGTAGACTGTTTGCAATTAATTACAACAATCAATAATTTCGCGCTCCGCCGAGCGAAAACTACAACACGGACTGTATGGGACCAGATAACGGGAATCATTGGAGCCGCGGTAATAATATCCTATCACGAATTTTGATTCCAACGTACATAATGTACACACAACCTGTAATCACAATATATTACCATTACAATTTTTTATCTGATAAGCGGTCTTAATATAGAAATCAAGATTGCACTGAATGATTGGGATAGAAAAAGACCTAAAGAGCTAAAGATCCGAAAATACCAATACAGTGGATCTCACAAAATTGTGCATGATAAGAAATTATGATTAAAATATATATTTTTTAATAATTAATGACTTATTCTATTTCTAGTAATTACTAGTTATAGTTCACCGTTTTCTAATTTTGTTTAATTCTAATTAACTTCAGTTATAGTTTCTCATAATCATTAATCGGATTTTGTTAACTACGTGTGATTAAAATAGTGAAAATATACTAGATGACATATCAACAAATGATGGTAATAAAGCTTTGCAATGGCTCTAACTTCGTCATTGAGCTTAATTAAATTTATGGATAAGTCATGTGCGTAAATAACCTTAAATAATCTTGTCCTTCGTTACTTTGGTAACAAGCGGTTCTATGTTATCTGATAGCATGAGCGGTAATTGTTATGTTTGTAAATACAATCGCACAACATAATTTATGAATCTAGAAGTTCAAATTTAATTCCTCTTGATCTTGACTCCCTTTAAAAAAAATATTGTAAGGATACCGACATTTACTAAAAACTAGGGCTATTGTGAATATATGACATTCGATTACTTATCTTGACCGAAAAAGTGTATAAATGGCTTTGATTACCTTCTTCTGAGCGAATGCCCTGAGCTCCAATAGAGGGAACATTAGATGGACTGTTTATGTTATATTCTTTTGATCTAATTTAGACAACTTTATTTAAATAAATCATAAAGTGGCTAGTTAAAACTTTTAAACTACAGTTGCTTTGTTAATAAGTGCAAAAAAAAAAGTAACTGGGTACTGTAAACTCAACGTATTTCAAAGTTTAATTAAATTAATACAACTAGTGTATTTAAATTTTTTTTTAATTTGCCTAAAGCGGCAACTTAGAATTTCGTAGTTCTATACTTTTTTGTCCAGCACTGTCCCATCTTCCCTACACTATCCTATTAAAGATAAGACAACTGCCTGACTGAAAAGTAACTTTAACGACAAGATCACTATATTATATTAAAACCGATAATGATTTAAGAAACCAATACTTAAGTTAACAAACGACTGAAATCTTATTCTTTAATTTTATTATTCGACGATGCGACGGGACGAGAAAGATTTCACCTGATGGTACGATTGACCATAACAACATCGTGCTGTTTAAGATGTATACACAGCCCTACATTATGTTCAAAACATAATGTGACGTCACAGCATTTTACGCTCGTCTTCTTTAGACATAAGTTGTTAAATTTCGTGAACACAGCTATTTCTGCTACTGTTTAGTGGTAAAAGTTTTACTTGCGGTGGTACCTACATAGACGGTCGACAACAGAGACCTACTGCCATTAATTTTCATAATTAAAAAATTTGCTATTAAACCATGTTGGTAAAGTTATGTACTGTGTATAGGTGTGTGTGTCGCCCGCCATCATTATGTATTAAATACGCAGGAAGCTAAATGACGTCGGGCTTATCAACCAGTCATTTTCATAATGCTCCCGGCGTACATTTTAGCCCGGGCATAATGCGAGCGAGCGCTGCGCCATACGGACACAACGTATTAATTACATATATCGTTTAATTATTGATTTTTAGCATTAAACACACGGGCATTTTGGCCGGCGCCGCCCCGCTCCTGATTTATGTGTCAGCCATTATATATAGCGTCTAGATGTCGTTAACGATAGATAATGAGGGGATCACGAGATCAATTGCTATTAGATTGCTAATTCGCTTAATGCACAGATTTATAAAATGCCCGTGATTAATGAGTTTGTTTTATATGATTTTTTTTCATGTCTTACGAAATTGCTCAACCTAGACTGCAATAAGCTTAAAGCTTATAACAAAGACAATATAGTAATTAAGACTATTTGCAAAGAGCTATCGTTCACTTTATAAAGTCGCAGTATCGGAAGTAACGGAAGAAGTATACCACGAAGGAGCTCCGGGGAGTTGTTCTGAATGATTCCAGTCGCTGCGTTCCACCATAAAATTCCATTATCACCACCTAAATGACTGACCATCTTCCATTATGCATTTTAAGTGCGTTTTACCACCCACAACTGCTTTATGTAATCAGTTGTCTTCAGGAATATTTCCGAACAAATACAACAAAGGGACATTCAAGCAAAGAGCAAAGCACCTCCTCCCTCAAGGTCATCAAAGTCGCCACGATTTCTGGGGTATTGTGATAATCCTTGGGTTTCAATGATTACTTATCATAATCTAAATTGTTCGCACGTTTGCTCACTTTTTTTAAAAAAAAGTAAAGTTTTCCGACCTTCTAAAGGTAACGCTTTGAAATTATAAAGAAGTCACATTATTCGGCACTAAATTTCAT
>DWLS01000557.1:0-28955 GCA_018246255.1 Pachliopta kotzebuea
TATATATATATATATATATATAGGTAGTAGGTATAAGTATAGGTATAAGTGAACCTTTTTAGTATTAATTAATAGTATATCTATACAAATATTGAAATGAACACCGTTAAAAAATATTTGAACGAAGCTAAATACATATAGAAACGACTACTGTCACAGTCGTCCCCTTACAAGAGGGTCAAAGGACATAGCCCGCTTTCAACCCCAACGTTTGCTCATTGGCGGCTAATGAAAGCCAACGAAGGATAAATTTTATTATGGAATCTGTTAAAATATTAAAAGAGAGTTTTTTATCAACTGTTTATCATAGCAGGACCTAATGTTATGTCTTGTTACTCCAATAACTTTACTAACTGCGTCACCTTTCGAACGAATACAGTAATAATTGTAGTTTACCGCAGCAGAGTTAAGCGCTGCGGTGTTCTAAACCTAGATTTTCTCCGACAACAGATCTGTCACAGGAAAGTTTCGTGTATTTAAATACAACAAGAGTAACATGAATTTGTCAACTAACGAAGATTATTTCTATAATATATATTCTTTTCAATAAATAATGCCATAAGTAATTAAAATATACAACTGTTTAATTTTAGCGATTAAGGTTTACATGTTAATTATATTAACTCAAAAGATAATATGGATAGAATATTCCATATACAATCAGACAATAATAAAAAAATGTTGTTAAGGAAAATACAATTAAGCTTCGCTTTAACAAAGCCAAAAAAACTCGTAAACTTCTTAAACATAGAGTGACCTTCTAAAAACATCTATAATTTGAGAACCCATTCAAAGTCGAAAGAAAATCTAGATAAAAAGATCTAATTTTCATAGGAAATTGTAGAAATTTTCGATTAAAAAACCTACGTAAATAGTTTTAATATTTCAAAAGATTTAATATTTCTCCGTTACGAGAATCGCGGCAACACAGTTCATTTCTATAAAAATACGTTAGATGATGCTTACCAAGAAAACAATAATTAATTCACAGACCAGTTGCCGGAGGTGTTTATGGATAAATTGGACGTCCGCGCTGACCAGCGTAAGTTGAGCCTCTGCAATATTCTCGAGTTTTACAAAGAGTAACATAAACGTCGCAGTAAATTGGACTCCCGCGGCTCTGATGATCATGGTCGACCAGCCCGACTTACGAAAATTAACCACAAGGACCACTTTAATGTAATCCTTTAAAAGATTTTGATTTCTCGCATATTTAATTGCCACTAATATACAGTTATATACCATTCATGCGAGTAACTTAAAACGTAAATGTCTTAACTAAATTTATAATAGATAAATATATTATAGAGAAAATATCTTCAAATCCAAATTTTGTCTTTTTTTGTTAGTGTTCACGGCTGAACGTAAATCTTCCCAAAAGTATGATTATGATTTATCACACTCACCGAAGTTGGTAGACAATAATTGAAACATATTAACAGATACACAGAAAGCTTTTTAACCACGGAGTTAATATAACCTTGGTGATGATAACCACCACAGCATCCTTTGAAGAAATAACATATTATGTCTTGAAACCCATATAAAAGTTTTATACAAAAACAGAATTGAAAAATTAAAGCTGCCCTATTCCGCAACATTTGCAAAATCAGAGTGAATAAAGATTTTCATCCAATAAATTAAATTAATATAGCAGCATAGCTTTAATATCTTAAAGTGCTTTTTCCGCCATACGATAGAAGGAAGAAGTTAGTTTCATTTTTAATCTTTAACCTTACATCAGCAGACTTGAATGCGGACTGAAATTTAATTTATGTATGATTTATGATTTCAAAATATCAATATGGATAAATAGTTTATGAATCCTAACGTAGAAAAGATCTTCTTAAAAATATATACGAGAGTAATAATTTATGAAATGAAGAGATTCATCAGATCATGGGATAACGACACAGCCCTAAGGATATATAAATAGATACAATCGTTATTACTCACATTGTGTTACAGTGGATTAACATTACTAAACTATAAGCGATTTCTTCCAGGCAACCCAGTAGGACAGGAGAGACAGAAATAAATAAGTAAATAAATAGCACACTAACAAGAAAAGTAATAAACGAGACGAAGAATTGTTTATAGTAAATATATAATTACAGAACAGAAGCTTTAAGAATTGCTAGATTTAAATGGCAATGAGCCAGGCACATTGCTCGAGGGACTGGCGGTCAATGAGACAGTAAGGTCCTTGAGGGTGGGCAGCGTATTAGGAAACGCAATGCTAGATGGTAAACCGTCGATCAGGTGGAGATTATGGAGAAAACCCTGGATGCTGACAGAACAAGACCGATTGGAGTGGAAATCTTTAGGTGAAGCCTATGCCAAGCAGTTGTCGTTAATCGGCTGATGACGATGATGAATAATTTATTACGTTTCAACAGCACCCAAACAACCAGAAAGTAGAGAATATATATATATAATTGATTTAAAATATTTACATTATCCTAAAAATATCTACTACATTCAGTTCTTCATAATACGTAAATATATCTGTGTGTATTTTTCATTACTTGAAATAGGTAAGTCTGGTATAATGGGTAGGTCTGGGGGTCGAGGACCGCCTTGGTCTATCACAGCGCCTATTTCAAACAACATGCAAACATTACTGTGTTCTGGTTTGACAGGCATTGTAGCTAGTAAAATTAATGGAGTAAGGAGACTTCACAAGGTCATCCAGTACAATGTACTGCACTACCGGGGTATAAAGGTTCCCCACTTCTAATATATACAGATATAACAGAGATGGGGAACCATTATTCACCGGGAGGCTACATTTAAAACAGCAGTAACAAAGGGGGTCACATAAGTTTAAATACCAATAAGTATAACTGTTGTAAAGTACTCGCTGTACTTAATTTTTCTTTATTTTCCGTATTTCTTTTTAACATTTTTCAATTAACATAAAAATTAACTAAACGAAATAAAAAATCAAACAAATATTTTAATTCATTGTTTAAGTGATATAAATAATTACAAGTGGCCCATATAAAATTCTGAAACTTTGGGCACCTACAACTCGGGAACCTGACCAAATACCAACAAAATTCCAATGACTCCGATCTTATCTAAGCGAGATCTGTCTGTATGCCATATTTATTTATAATTTCAGCGTACTACCTCTTGTAGTCTCAAGATTGAAAATTTTTGACGGACGGACATTGTCGTTTAAATAAGGATTATTATGACAAAAAAGGTAAAGAGAGATAAAATAATTGTAAAAAAATATTGATAATGAAGAGATCACAAAGTTTTTATATGTGTTATTTTATTTTAAATTAATAAATTTATTTTTTATGTGTCGTACTAGTACATATACTAGTAGGTCTCTAGATCGTCTAGGTAGGTGCCACCACAGCTCCTATTACAGCCGGCAAACAGCACTGAGCAAATATTACTGTGTTCCGATTTGGAGGGTCCCGTCTGCTAGTAAAATTACTGGGGTAACGAGACTTAATATCTTGTGTATGAGTGCAATGTGGTGCTATGTATATCATTTTAACCAGAGCTTCGTTATGAACGAGCGAATCACTTACTATCAGATATTATAAAAAAAATGAAATATCAAGCTAACTTTGATATCGTTTTATATTTTGGTATAGGATATATAGAGCCGTATACATCCTGTACCAAATATGTACATGTAGTTCTAAGTATTTCGTATTTGAAACTGATCCCCAACTCTTACACAGAGGACACTCGCCCCACGCGTTGCCTCTTTGGTGTCGATTGTTTGTCAAGTTTACATTGCTAACACAGACTTCCGCCGTGGCCTCTAATTACTTACATCTGCGCAATCATTTCGAGAGTGAATCAATTAAGTTTTTAATGCTGCTTTTATCTCTTTTCATGTGTCAAATCTACTCTAACACACATCTAATTTCGATAACATTGAAAAGTCATAATGCTTTGCTTTCAATGCCAAAGTTTAGTTCGGGATTTCAATCGTATAAAAATACCTTCAGTCACCTCTCTTTCTAAGAAATAGAGCTCATTTTACACAAAAAGTATGCGTTATGTATAAATATTAACTTCACTGGAGCTTTATTCATAGACATGATATATTTATTTTCAAGAAATTTGTACCACGAATTTACTTTAATAAGTTCTGCGTATTCTAACTCTAGACGCAAAAAAACTATTATTGTAGTGAGGGAATTATCTAAAAATACAAAATTTTATTCCAGATTTTCTGTACTCAGGAAAATAATAAGATAAGTATTACTGTATTTGGTACGACCTATATATATAACGTTTATAATAAATACACACCACTTATATAGTTATATAATTACCAAACTTGTGAGCAGGAGTTTTGCATTAGTATTTAATTCAAAGAAGATTATTATTAAAAAAATTAACAATAGTTAAATGAATGTAATATTAACTAACGGTATATATGTAATACTTTCTAAAGTAATTCCTAAAATAAAACATCACCACCTCACAAGAACAAATACCAGTGACATCACTGTGTGCTGTACGGTCCACAGGAAGATAGTGAGTGCATTAAAAAAACATATTTTAAAGAATCTAAGAGATAATTTATTTTAAACCTTAACATTAAGGCTGTATGACAGAAAATTGTTAAAATAGCAACGAAGGGCATTGCCACAAATACGAGCAAATGCTCCAACACATGTTGGAAGAACAGGTCCAAAATGCAAAGACCTCACATACTCCCTGATCCAATCTCTAAAACGATAGAGTAAGGTTTATTTTTGTACGATCGTGGTCCTTAAGGTCTGGTCGTTACACAGACACAGGGGGCTCAGAAAGGAATCAATGAACTTCTATTGGCGACCGACAAAATAAAGTTTCGGCTTGACAGGTAATTAAGTGAATATCAATCCCTTTTTGAGTCTTAAATTAAGTACACGTCAGCTTTTTTGATGGTACAATGATTGTTTCGAGTTTAAGAACAAATGGAATAATGCAATCTAAAAAATTGCAATGTTTGACACAAAATAATTGTTTAATAACCTCCTGCCTTAAAAATAAATTATTATAATCATTGATTGAGCTAAGGATATTAGAAAACTACATTCAAATAACATTTAGTTTTGATTGTATGTTTGTTTTACAAATATGCAATCATTCGTCACCGATTAAGTATTTTAATATTCACCGCTGAACATAGGTCTAAAAAAGATTAATTAAATCCAAAAACACCTGGAGATTCTCAAATGCAATCTGTTACGGCGCTTCATAATAGTAATCGTAAATCGGCGGAGTCCCCCGTCGGGGCGCCTTCTCCGTGCGATGGGGGAATGAAGGCACGAGGAACTGAACGACGTTTGTCTGGCTTCGAAATTTAATCTAAAGGAGCTCGTATTGCAGTGACTTAATTACGGATTCTTTTTTGACCTCACAATTCAAAGAGTTTTCTAACTAAACAACAACGGGATCAGCGGAGATTAATCTCTAAATCGGGAATCGGAGATACAGATAACTATGACTACAACGACTTAGATGAAGAAGAGATCTTTGTTGGGAACATCATGGCTCCCGAATTCCAGAACTAATTAATATCTAGAATTTTTTAATTCGTTTAAAAACAATGAGCTTAAATCTGATGTTGTACAGGGTATTGTATTTCGAAACCTTACGTAGTGGATGCCGGTGGGAACACAGCGTTGTGAATTGCTGTATTATTCACCATCTGGTAAACGTCCCGTTTATTTAAACGATTTATAATTAAGAAAAAATTTAATTATGGATATGGCTTTACAACGCCTTATACACAAAATTATTTACATACCTTTTTTCTTACAATATATATATCATGACCAACACTTGCTACTATGTAAATACATTAAACAAAGGCGAGCTTCTTAAACCAAAAATTATGAATAATAAATCCTTTTCTGTTTACGACAAATAGTGCGCAAATATTACTGTGTTCTGGTTTGAAGAGCACTGTAGCAGATAACATTACTGAGGTAACGAGACTACATCTCATATCTCAAAGGAACGAGTATAATATGGTCCAATGTAAAACATCCTAGCTGGCATCCACAATTAGATCAGTATTGTAACCATAAAAAAATTACTTGTTTGTAATATACCAGAGAGTTAATCATTATTAATCATTATTAACATTACGAATGATCTGTTCCTGAGATCACGGTTTTACATTAAAGTGTGTAAAATCAAATAAATCTTGTGCGAAGTAAACTAACTAGGTAATAATTTAAGATATTCCCTGCCAATGACGTCGCCGCGTGTATTTGGTCACGTAGCTGCTGCTGAGATGCATTATCTTTTGATGCTGCATCCAGCATCTGTTGTGTATTATGGCGTGAGGGTAGCGCAGACTCACAATGATGTTATATTGATTGTTGGCGAACGAACATAATGTCCGAGTGACACAGGGGTAGCCACCGGATCAATACTATACCCTAATAATTATTATTTACAAACTTAAATGTTCTAAAGTCACATATACAAAGGTTAACCATAAAAACTTATTACCACAAAATATAATATTTTAGAATATTTATTCAACTTTACAGTTAATATTTAATGAACAGAATAATCTATTTTTCGTTGTACTGAATTTATTGTTTGTATGAACTTACTTTTTAATATTGCAACATATGGATGGGCTCAAAAAATTGTGAAATGAACCGCTTAATCTTGTTTGTCTATATAAAAAAAAAATTTACTTAAAATAAAGAAAGTTATTGTAAATGAACTTTACATGTTAATATTGCAACGATATTGTGATATTTTCATAAGTAACAATTCGTGGAGTTTCTTGTTTCTGTAGAAATGCAAAATGTTTTTGAAGTCGATTACCGCGACATCTTTTGATAGGTTCTAAACAACATTTCATTACGCAGAAGTTTATAGGACACTAAAATAGTCATCGTAAAGATCTATTTTAAACCACCAAACAAAGCAATTTATTTTCTAGATTTATTATGGTGCAAATGTTGCAGAACGATATATTTTTAAAAACACATAGAACAAAGTATATTTGATTCACTGGATAGTTTTTAGGGTTATATTGATATTAGAGTTATCTTTTTAGATGTATATTATTTGGAATGATTAACTCTGAACTTAATATTCATTTAGTTTTGTAACTTATATATTGTGACAATAGATAAGTAGACTATTGTTAGTTCCTGCATTCAAAGAAAGATGGCGCTGACCGAATAAACTCTCTTGTGGCGAATGCTAGAATACGCAAGCACCTACTAAATAATGTACTTTGAAGCACGGAGATTTAATATCTTTACGCTGTCCTTCTACCGAATTACATGAATAAAATTGTAATTTTTTTTTGTGTAGTCATATCATAAAAATAAATCACTCAGTCATTATTCACTTATGACAATAATATTTTTACAAAACAGTAAACAAACGAGCCAAAAGTTCACACGGTCAATTATATGCCGTACTCATACGCAACAAGCAGGTAGTTAAGTTGTTTAAAATGTTACGCTCATCTCATTAAAATATAAGAAAGTATCACAGATAATCATATTAAAATATTTAAGTCAGTTTTAATTAGCCCCGCCTTATTATGGCCAGACCTTAACAACAGACAAGGTGAACTTCGTTTTGCTTGATTCTACTTTTACATGTCTAGCATTCACGTACTTACGAAAATTCAAAATTATGTTATTTTCATAATTTCAAGGAGCAAGGGCGCCACAAATAAACTTGTTAAGTTTATAAAACAGTAATACATTATACTAATTAAGAAGTTACTAGTAATATTAAAGTATGGTGGAGGGTAAATAAAATATTATTCGAGAAATTAAGTGTAAAGAAAAAAGTTCATTTGCTATTAAAATAGATTTTCTCTGATTTTTATAATTAAATGATACGTTCAAATTAGAGGCAGTATCTAAAATTTTCACAATCATTATCTTTTCAACTTACGAGTATCAATAAAAATTCTATGTTGATATACAACCTTTATATTAATTGAAAAGATATCAGATCTCATTAGTTATGCTCTGTTCAGAAGTAAAGAAATAATCTACTAATATATTAATAAGTAAAATTCTACACCGGATGTTAAAAAACTTAAGTAATAAAAGCGATGATAACTTAGCGACGACGACACGTTGGGTGTCGTCCATCAACAGGTTGGCTGATGAATCGTCAAACAGGCGACGAGCGGGAGGCTTTGGAAATTTATCGCCGCTCATATTCCAACCTAACAGGAATTAAACTAACAGGAACAGGAAAAAGGAAACTAAATACAATTACATTCATTTAACATATTTCTTTAGTAGAGCGGATATTTATGTCACTAATCATTTTGTCCTCGTTTATTTATAGTTAGTATGTTTACACCGCACCATATAATGATAAATGCAACAGTAATTCTGTTACGGTAACAGATTTACAATATAAAAGTTACCGTCTGTTATTAATCTATCATCGAAACTCATCTTCTAATATTAACCAAGTCCTGAAGAAGTATTCGATGTCAAGGAATCTGTATTGTGTATTTTTTCACATCCATGATAAATTACAAAGAATAATTGATTTCTTCTATTTGTATAATTCTATACTTTATAATGATTAATAGAATTATATTAAGAGCTTATGTTATATATTATTTTTAACTTGACTCTAAATCCAGGTAAAGTTCTTGCTTAAGACAATATTAACGTATACAAACTTATAGTCTTCTTTAGTTTTATTTCTGTGTTTGCCAGAGTATATAAAATTTTTCGATCATATTTTAACAACTCTTCAACCTTTTTTATTTATCTCAAATTGTTTATACATTTATTTTTTGTTTTATAAAGTACAGATAGACATGATTGTTAGAAGAAAAATTATGTAAAATTTAAATATTTCGCTGGAAGCAGCAAAGATTGAGTTTGGAGGTTTTTACATATTTCCTTTGTGGTTGTGTTAATCTTATGTTTATTTCTATTTATACTTTAACAACTGACACTAAATTAGGATGCAATCATTTTAATGTATCCTTTTTATATGTTAATGTTCACACAGCAGGAACTTGAGCCTCTTACTTAGAGAGATTTGAGGTCATTCATCCAAGAGCGGGTTGGCAAATGTCATATGTCTACGGAAGCTTTTGTTCTCGGATCATGTCGATTTTCTCTTGATGTTTTCTTTCGATGAAAGCTCAAGCTCGAGATTGAACCTCAGACCCTTACAAATCAAGATATCTACACTTCTTTATGGTGTATTTACAGATTGGAGCTTAAATACGATGTTTCACATTGCTAGGAGATAATGTGGTTTTAGTTGGTGTCGCGCCTGAAAGTAGAAGTAGAAGTAAAATAACTTATGCATAGTTACTTTTTCTACTAGAAGCTAAAAAAAGTGACCATGCAATAGTTATTTTATTTTGTTTATCTTTCTAATTTTTATTTATAAGTGTATGTTTGTTTCCATTTTCACGGAGTAAGATTTACAAAACAGCGGCATTTTAAAAAAAGACAAACAAATTACTGTTTATTATATATCATGAGACGGTGACGTTTGTAAGCCACAAAAAAATTATTAATCCGTCCCTGTGGGTCCATTTAGACGCGTGCTATAGGGTCCGTATCGATTCTACTTTGCGCCGCGGCTCTTCCCCGCATCGCCGCACTGCATTCAAACGTAGCGGATTTCGCATGAAGGCGACCTCAAACTGGGGCGTAATATTATATTTATGGCTGTCTGCCCCAACCACTTGGCTACCGACCATTACATCATTTTCTGTAACAAATACACCGTTGAATGCTTAATTTTAATTTGCACATTGAAGTGATATATAAAAACTTACAAGTTGGTGTTCACAAACATACCTTACCAATCTTTACGTAATTGTAAAATGAAGTTGTAAGTTAAAGAAATTAATTTTACGATAAATTTTATCACATAAAGTAGGATATTGATTAAACCACATAACATAATAATTCGTGTACGATATATGTATGTACTTTTATGCATTAATAGTATGTATGATCTATGAACTTTATCAGAGCATCCCATGACTGTCTTAGAAATATATGGAATATTTAAAGGAAAACGGATATGTTTTGTGATTCTGAAAATATTCTCATAACTGCTAAGTGTTTATTCAATTAGGATTATTGTATTTATTTTTACAAGTCTCTCTTTGCCAAGATGAAGACCAGGCTTGGCAGCTTACCTTGCCATCTGAAGCACGGATGCTAATTGTTATAAAGTTGCGTAAGCTACTTATCTAAATGAGTGGCCTGAACAAAGCCTAATCTGTTAAAACCAGGTAACTAATGATGAAGGATGAAAGTAATCTTTTTAGCTCACATAAAATTAATTATAAATCGTGTTATATCGGTAATATACGTATAGTGTGTACGCAAAAGAGTTGTTGCACCTTCTATGTATATGATGCTCTTCCACACATTTGTATTTATTTTTTCCTTTTCAAGATCACCTCCAAGTGATTTCTGAGATTTCCTTTCCGCTGCTAAGTTCCGCAGAAACATTTATTTGTATTCGCAATCAATATATATGAGAGGAATGTGATTATTGACTTTACCACACGACCGAAAGTGTGCACGTGGTTATGGATAAAGTATAATTTATCATAACCCAGGTCATCTTAATAGAGAGACGGTCTGTAAGATTTAGATAAATCTCGCTTTATGTTTTGATTTCGGATAAAAATTGTTAACAACTCAACTTTTGTAAGCTGGCACCAAGCAAACTTACCAAAGACCAATGTCACGCGGGCCGATGCTATAATAGATGTTAGTGCTACACAACCAACACTCATTGATCCCCGTTACCCCAACCAGTTAAAACTAACCAACGTTGGGTTACCAAATTTTCGCATGCACAAGGTTCAGAGAACTTTGGACACATTACGTAGGAGCAAGGGGTGGAGAAAAGAATCATTGAACTTGTATCGGCAAACGTCAAAAGAAAATTTCGCAGTGATACTTTATTAAGTCAACCTCTTTACTCAACAATTTATCTGAGGGTTAGATAAAACTATCATTCATTAATTAAAATATTTATTTATTTGTTAACATTTAGATATATATTGATTCATAAGACAACGTAGTTACGAAACATTTTAAAGGATTCAAAATAAATTGTAACTTATATGTAAAAATAGACAAAAACGTAGACATTGAATTGAGTTTTGTAAATCATTTATAACAAAAATGTCTAAGAATTTTGTTTTTAATATTATAGTCTAGTATTCATCTAATAATGTGAAATACTTTAGTAAATTAAATAAGAAAACAGCTGTTCTCACCTTTTATTAATGTATACAATGTCTCCGAAAGCCCATTAATTTTAAATGTCAAGGATAAACTTACGCGAGGGACACGTAATATTAGATACTTTTTATATTCACAGTATATTACTAAGCTTGTATATAAGAACCATAAATATAGATAAATACATTACTCATGCTGGAAATTCTTCTAGAACGATTGGGGACGAGAAGGATCGATCGATATCTTTTGGGGATACCTTTGTCCATCTGTGGGCGTTAATTACCAGTGATGATCATGTCTTTGTATTACTACCCTTTTACTACCTAGAAAATCCGTAACGTTTTAAACCACGTGACACTTTTAATTATCCAACTCATTACTTTCTTACGACACCATAAATGTAAATTGAAGGGGCTCCCCTTCCTGCCCCTTTCTTCGAGGTGGATTAGGGGTGTCAGGGCCGGTACGGAGAACAACTTCCTGTAGCACCTTTCCGACCTTTGACTCCAAAAGTTTATATAGAAATTACCGTTATAAGTAAGCTTTACAATAAAAATTAGACCTGGGTGCACAAGTGTTTTTATAACACTTGACTTTACTCTGTAAATTAAATTTTTAGTTATTTTAACTATAAGAAGGTAACTATCTGTTGATCAGAGACTTACTTCAACATGCAGTAATAAACAAAATTTACTATGTCTAGTTGAAAATCTTAATGTTTTAAAAATTAAAGCTAACCCTATTCTATATCTTCAGTACAATTATCTGTTCATAGTATTATTCTTTAATTCAAAATCCCCATTTCGGAACGGCTACATTTCTGACCTCTTTGCCCAGCAACAGTTCAGATACTACTATCATAACTAGTACAAGATGATATTTTTTTGTTTTCATCGAGCTAATTGCGCTACAGCTTGTTAAATTAAATTTATACCTGGCAATATTTAACCAGTCTTCCCGCTGTCCTTGTCTCAATAAAAAGACCAATTGAAAGTTCTTAAAACTAGATTTACTTTTTTGTGACAACAAATTAGTTCAGCCATGAGTTAAGTCTGCAAGTCAGTTAAGTTATTTAATATTAAACTTATATTATTAAGTTACTGATATTAGTAATAGTTTAAAGTTTTATCTAGTTTTTTAATACGTTATGTAATGATTATTTATATGAAGACTTATTTCTCATTTTTATAACAACGTTTCCTGCTACAAATATTTTAACTTTTAACAATCTGCAAATAAGTATTAAATTAGTTAAAAATTTGGTCTGTAGCTTTTTTAATCGACAGTATACTGTCACATTTTCACGTGATGTTAATTGACACAGGCCGATAATGGTGAACCTCGTTTTGAATATTATGGCTCTCATCGTTTGGGCTCGAAATCGAACCTGTGACGTTCGCTTTAAGGGAAGCGGTTACCCGCTACGCCACGGAAGCAATGTACATGTACATAAAACATTAAGTGGACTTTAGTAATCAAACAATCAATTTAGTATTATTATGTCAGAAACAATTTTGGTGCCAAATAAGTAATATCCCGCCCTTTTATGGGATATCGATTATCCCCCTCCCCTACCCTCCTCCTCGCTGTCTCCCCCTCGGCCCCGCCGCGCCGCCGTCCCGCGCTCCCCCCGGCCCCCTCTCTGCCGCACTACGTCCACACCCATTGCAAGCCGTAATATATCAATATACGGAATCACGGCTAAATTCGATTATTAATACATGATTACGATATATTAAATAATTTACTCTTTAACTTTTACATTTAAACAACCCTCTACAACCAGTTATTTTATTTAAATCAATGAAATGTGTCTGCTTAAAAAATTATCTTTGATAAACTAATATTTTAATCAAGAAGTTTTACTTTCTCGTTCGTGGCAGTGCTCTTGTTTAAATACGATTTGGATGTTTTCAGGAATAGTGATTAGGTTGTTATTAATTTTTTATTTGACCAGACCAGCGATACTTTTACGTAAAAATAAGTGATACGCTCGTCCATAACGTGGCGCTGCATAAAATGGTATACACATCACCATTGCGCTTACAATAGATGTTTTATCTTGTTAGCCCAATAATGTTAGAAAAATAGTATTTGTCAGTATAAATTTTGTAAAAACAACTTTCAAACTATGTATTACAGTATTTTTACTGTATTTTTATATTACCGTACAAAAATACAGTTAAAATGCTGTAATTCACGTTCGCTTCCGCGACAAACCTTCAGGGTGTTGCAGCACGGAGCGGTACGGCTTCCGGATTTATTCTATGGCTCGAAAAACGAATTGTTTTGCGGCTTCCCGATTAAGTTCACGTTTTACGGCGAACTGTAAACCAGTATTCAGGAACTAGAGGATATCAAGGGGTACTTACAATTACAATCAAAGAAAACTTTTTTGAAATATTTGTTCATATGTGATAGGTACAACAGGGTTGCTGGATATCATCTAGTTAGCAACCACAGCAGCTCATATTGCCGCCGACAAGCAGTACTGTGGAAACATTACTGTTTCCTGTTTGAAGGGTGCTGTAAGCTAGTGAAATTACTGGAATAACGAGGCTTAGTACCTCATACTTCAAAGCGATAAACACAAAATAGCGCTGTGTATACAATCTTAACCAGCGCTACGTTATTGACAAGCGTATCATTTACCATCAAATGAACGCATTATTTGTCTCCTCGCCTCATTAAATAATAAAATGAAACTGTTATACGTATAATAACTTTCAAATATAAACAACAGAAAGTATGTAATGAGAATTTTTGGATAGCAATACTATAGCGCCTAATTTACCATATCAGGCTACCGTTAGTTACATAGGCAGCTTTAAAATCCTACCACTACATAAAGTTCCACCACATGTCCAAGACGTTGAACTGCAGAAACTATTTACTTCTTTTCTCGTTGCATTGTAAAGAAAAGTTATATGTTGGAAGTTTTGTTTGTTGAAAAAGTTAAAAATTCTTAATATATAATACAATAGCACGTCACAAAACCAAAATTAAAAGTTTTTGGGTTACACCGCATCTAATTTTCAATCAGAAGCAGTTCATTTTAACAAAGCGCTGTGTATTAAAATCGACGTTTTGTTCCATCGGCGCGTCGTATTGTTTGTGTTTGAAATACACGCAATGTACTTAAGCGGTATAGTGATGGGCCGTTTTACATATACATCGATATCGATAAACATTTCATCAAAATCGATGGGCTATTAGAATTTTTTATTGATATTATTAGCAGACCATTTAATAAATAATTATCCATTAACTCAAATAAATACTACTAATATTATATGTGGACTAGACTATTCGTTATGTTATATATGCAATAAGAATACAGTTTTACATGTATATGTAATATACAGCTATACAAGTGCATATATACATTATATATAAATAATTTATTCTTTATTTATGATTTGATTGTTATATTTATATTTAAAACTCCTATGAAACCATAGTTTAATACTTTATTTAGATTTTTGTCTGGAGACTGTCTATTAAAAAGGTTTGCCAAAAAGTAAAAAAAAAATTTTATATATTTACTAAATATTTAACATACTTAACTTCAAGAAAGTGTAATCAAAGACGCACAAATTAAACATTGGCTTATTTAGACGTAAACCACAGTCGAAATGTTCATACAATTAGTTTAATATAAAATTTGTGTATACATAAAATATATGAATTTTTCATGTCGAATACTTTTATATATATAACATTATAAGTAATATCTTATATATTTATAGCAAAAAGTAAACCTTCCTTTTATCTTCGCTCAACCATATGGTAGACTGAACGAGCGTCTCTATTGTATATAAAAATTCAAGTAAATAAATATATACGTCTACTTCATAAGCAATCATCTAGTTGATATTAAAAAACAGGCAAAATATTATATACACGAATATGATTTTATGGTTTGGTATTGATATAAAAAGCCCAAACGATGTCTCCTTATCACGATGGTGTAAGTGGTAAGGAGGGGGAGGAGGAGGAGTGAAGGAGCGTGACAGCGGGAGGGGCGCTGAGAGGAAAGCGACCCTAATTTACATTTATGAAGTGCCAGAACAGAATCTGTTTACTCTCAATAATTAAACTATCACGTGTTTCTATTAATGCATTAAACTGCGGCATATTACTTCTTTGTTTACTGCATTATAGTAAATCAATGCTTATCGTTGAACACCACTAAATGCAAGTTATGAAAATATTTTTAATCTCATGAATGACCAAGGGATCTGCGGTCTGCGGTAAAGTTTTAGAGAGCTCTGATGAAAAGGATTAACCTTACATCGGAGCGCTATTACAATGGTAAATGCTAAGTTAAAAAAGAAACTATAAAAACTTAGCAGACTTGTAAATAAACTATTTAAAGTTCCAAACAAAAATTCCCTACTCTTTCTTTAGTATATATAATTAAAAGGTATATATCATTTTCTTTTTTCAAAGATGTTATGAAAACTCGTTATACCCGAGGCAGTATAAAATCAGATTATAAACAATTTTATATCTCAAAACCATGAGAACCCAGAGACATTATTTTATCATTTAGTTCCACTATTTTTTTACTTACACATACGTATACCTATGAAACTGCCGTATATTAATAAATTACCTGTTAAGCTTAAAATTATGTTATGAAACATACTGAATGTGAATGTGGGAACTCAATAAGTTTTCACAGTTTCGAAGACAGCTCAACATACTTTAGCACTTACTACTAAACTTAATTGTTGGCGGTAATTCATTGTAAGATTTTATAATAATATAGAATAAAAAATGAAACACACAAAACTTATTAAAATTTATTATAATACCTTTTACATAGATTTTAGTCATTGTAATAATTTAATCACAACCATCTTATAATTATTATCTTAGTATTATTATTAAACTCTTAATAATTATACCTTAACATATATAAATAAAGAGTTTGTCTAATTCTGCTCGTAATAATCGACAAAGTATGTAAACACATATTTCATAGCTGTAAAACGTTTCCTTTTTGCTAGAATTCCTCTTAACCATTATTTAAAGTATACGCAATGAAATCATAAACAAATTTTATTAGAAGTAAGAAATTCTTTTATTTTTAATAAATTTTTTATTACATTGTAAGAGAACTGCTAATAAGAGTCATCTGCACATTAAAATGGCAATAAATCATATGAAATTAAATGAATTGATTTTGAGTTATCTGGGAGTCAAAGGCACTTTGTGGTTATGGAAACTGGTATTTATGGGATAATTACGAAAACTATAGCATAGCGTTTGTTACGCCATAAATATTTTTTTATCAACAGTAAGCTAAAATTAGCTCATTTTGATTTGGTGTTACGTGACAAAGTGGCCGTAGATGTTGAAACAAGCACATTCTGTGTAATTTACGTACACATGTTAATAATTGGAACGCAACAATGCTGTTAAGGCAACAGATTTACTATATAAGAGCTAACCAGGCGAGTTCCAAAAATACTTACCACCAATCACACTCCACATATATAGCATATAGCATTATAATATAGCATTATATTATAACTCCACATATAGCACCATATAGCATTATAATCGATCCCAAAATCCTTATATTACAAGGCTTGTCTTCGCTATTGCGTAATAGTAAAAAGAAATTCGTTTCAATTTTGGAATAGTAAACGTCTTAATTAATCTCATTAAAATATTCGTGGGTTTCCAACTAAAAGCGGGACAAAGAGCCACCTACGATTTAGTCTTTCGTCGCTTATAATTGTATTTGTACACTTCAAACGTAATCAAAGGCGGTAAAAAATTCAAACGTTTCAATTAGCTGTAACGTTGAAATTATCAGGAGTCGGCGAGTGGGTGCACAGTACAGACACACGGAAACATTACTTCGTGGAAACATAAACACATCAGCGAGCCAACGTTTACTGCTAATTTATAGCAAGAAACTTACAGCTTGCGCCAGTCAACAGGTCGTTATATTAATAATAAATGATTTATGCTGGTCTCATTGAATAGATCTTAAAGCAATTAATAAAATTTCTAGTGCCTTTTATGTATTATAAACTATCAACCCTTTTTTTTTTTTTAACGCGGGGGAATATAAACTATCAACCCGCGCAATAAATAAATACTGACGAGTTTAAATATTTAACTGACTTTTAGCTACAAAAGAAGAAATACTCGTGAATGATCAATAATTCATACCAAAGTTTAAGTTCCTCAAATTTTGGAACTGGAAAGTAACTTGTATCGTCTTTATAGAAATATACTGTGAACTGTCAAATTATCTATTTTGTTTGTCGAAATTGAAAATTAGTAAAAAACGAATATGTACTTCGATTTCAACGCCAATACTCAGAGGTAAAAAAGGGCATCTACGACTTTTTTATTGGTAGAACAAGTTCCGAGTTAGGGACGAACCCCAATTTATCGCGGGCTTTTCATATATGAAATCACAAACAATAAATACGCCCGCACTCTACCGTTATAGTACTTTTAGCACACAATTTTTTTAATGTTCTTCTACCGAATCAGTGCCTCTTGGTTTATTGTAATTGCATCTGGAGCACTGTTAGCTATTATGTTTATAGAGATGAACATAGGTGAAGCTTCTCTTCTCGCAAGAAGAGTTGAAATGCTTTGGAGATGTTCTCCACTCATGATAATTGTAGAATCTCCGTTCGTAATACCCCTGTTCTGTACTTGGTGTACACCTACCTTCCATCTCAAACGCACTACTCCAGAAGCCTTGACTGTGATTCTGATTTGACGAAGCAGACGTAATCTCGCAAATAACCGGTGAAGTAAGATCATTGCTTTAATAAAAGAAGAAGAATAGCTCAAACATGTTTACTCTCAACAAAAAGAGGGTAGGCACAGTAATAGATAAGTCGACAGTCAACCCTCTGTCGGATCAGTCAGACGATTAGTTGATTGCTTTATTCCCTTATTCATGTTTCTTTTCATGTGTTCTGCGATTAACACAGTACTCATGTTGAACATATTTATTATCTGTTTTACTCCATTCCTATTTTACAACATTTCCTTTTATAGTTAAAAGTTATCTAACCTATTTAATATTTATCGATGTTGAAGATTTTCTATTACACTGTCTATACAAAAGTACTAAAACCTGCACATTCATACAAATTACTGCAGTATTTTTTATCTTTCTGAATGAAAACACAAAAGCTTTTTAATGTAATTCTATTCGTTGCTTATTTATTTAATTATTAGCACTTGAAATTCAGGAACTTACATTATTATATATAATTTATTCCTATAAAGACATAAAAGACAAGAAATAAAAATATGGGAAAGGAGTCAGGTAATGTTGTAGCTTATAAAGACCACAACCCTGATTTTCAGAGGGGCCTAAAACAAAATAAAATAGTGCTGTTACACCGACAAACACCAAACTGTACATATTACACAAGAGTCTTATATAAAAAAATTTACTGTCTTATTACCTTACTCTATAGTTATTTAATTTAACTTAGCAGATAAAAACAGTTTTTACTTTTTAAACAGCATTTTTATAAACCTATGTACTATCTAAATATTAATTAAATACTGTTGAAAGAAAAGATAATAGGTAATTAGTCCTTTTTTCTTTTGTGAGACTGATCTGTAAATTTGATATATCTGTTATAATGAGTATTATAAGTATTTTTTAATTTATAAAAGCTTTATTAACCTTAAAAGATTATACTAAAAAGTTGACGACCGTAAACCTTAATATTCTGTTACATGTTTTGTGCATACAACCTTTTGGTTGGATAAAAAGCAATGATATGAGTTCAAAAAATACTTAAGAACTTTTAAATATTATTTTGATTATTGATAATTATTGATTTATCTTAATAAAGTCAATTGTTTGATCTTCTATCTCAGTAACCCAAGTTCCACACGCCGTCCTGTTTGCCAACCTGTCGACAGACTGTAGCCACAGTATTTCAGCCGCTGCGTAATCCATACGACGACGGGAATTACAAAGTCTAAATATTTATAAAGTTAGACAGAATCCCTGTTGAATACTGAACTTGTTAAGACGTTCTGTTCATATAATAGTAATCAAATAGACGATGAGTTGTGTAATGGAAAGAGTTGTAATGACATGAAACTCTAAGTTCTTTTTTGTTGTCATTTAATGCTCATCGCGTGGGAAACGGGTTAGAATATCCTGACTGCTTTTCTGCTAACACACAAAGCTACTAAGAAATAATTCTAGGGAAGAGCGTGCACATCAAATTTTAGAGAAAATTAGTAATGTCAGAAATTTAGATTTATCTTTATAATACTGTAAACGTTATTGATAAAGCTTGCACAGTATTATCTGTCCTGTAGATTGGATAATAAAGTATATTTAAACATCAAGATTTAAAAGAACAGGCGTTTTTACATTTAAAGATTGAACTAATTTTAAAAACAGCTATTTTAGCAACGTTCTCACTGAAAAAATATTATCTCTCGTTAACAAGTTTTCAGTTATTAATCTATCACTTTATCTATTTATAGAAATAAAAGCCGTAATTTCAAAGTATTACTTTTTAAAAACACTGTTGCCTTAAACCACTCTAATAAAAGATAAACAGATTTAAAGATAAAACAATGAAAGACTTTAAAGCTTAGGATGAAAACAGAAAACATGTTATCTTCAATTTTCTTACAAGCGCCGACAACAAAATTATATCAAGAAAATACTGCATACGAAATTTTCATACATATTTCTAAACATAATAACTATTTAAAGTACTAATAAATTATTAATCAGTAACACACTACCTACTCCTTGGCTCTGTATTACTCAGTTCATTAGAGAAGTCTCTACTCTGCCCTGTTTATATCACTGAGAATAAAAATGTCAACTTACGTTATTAAATATTCTCTATGTCAATTTTCATTTATATATTTTAATACGAGAAAACATTTTTACTAACAGATTAAAAATGTTACTGTAAAACCACGTATTTCGCTAAAGCTAAAACTTCATGGATTTTGAAACGATTTTTTTAAGAGCACTTCGTAGCAAAACTCTGATATTAAAATACATAAGTTTATTACAAGTTATAAATTTAGTTATTTTACAAACTCGAGATATTACTATATGTTTTATCGCTTTATACATACAAAATCCTCTACCTTTTAAGTCCAGAAAATAATGATCCGCTAAATTATGTAACTATTACAGAATAGACAGTAACGTTGCTCACCGTTATTATTTAATAACGGTGGCTCATATTGTATTATTTGTGTACACGGAAGAGGGGTGCAGTCCGTACTCCGCCGGCGATCGCCCCCGTACCTCCCACCCTCCCGGATAAGGGTAGGAGGGAGGTGGAATAGCGCTAAACGAACTGCCCCCAATTTACATTTATGCGCGTACAACTTACAAAATGTTTACTTACGGTAATCGAAACATTTCCAAATTACAATTGTAGTGCGTGATTTGCCATTAGATCATAGATAACTTAAATTTTCATTTCATAAACAACCTCATATTTCCGGTTTTAGATAATCTTCAAGTTTCGGTAAAATTAAATGAACTGCTTGTTTGTTCCCGTTATCAAAACGAAAAACTTTTCTAATTAAGCAATACCACCCGTGCAAACTTTATTAAGATATTATCAAAGTTGATACATGTATCGTTTCCAGATTTTTTTAACATTAAAATATTAAATTAGAAATATTCAATATTAGCAAGGACTAAATGAAAATAATAATATTGGTATTCATGAAAATAAAGAATGTATTAAGAGTTCGCGTGACTGTCCGTCCTCGATTGTACGTACCCATGTGTACTTGGTATATATTTGTAATTTTCCATTACCACGTTAACATAGGCAATAGGCTGAGATGATGATGATGATGATGACGTTAACATATACTTGGTTATTGTACACTAGCTGATCCTAACAGATGCAAAAGTAAAGAAATTTATTTACGGTTTCTTTATGCGACGAGACGAGCAAAGCGTTCACCTGATGCTAAGTGATACGCTCGCCCATAACAATGCGGCGTTGATTAAGATGTAATACACAGCACCATATTGCGCTCGTCACCTTGAGATATAAAGTTTTCTCTCGTTACTCTAGTAATTTCATTAGTTAGCTCACTACCACATTATTTTTTTACTTATAACATATTTTGTTTTGCCATTGACAACCTTTAATCGGGTCGAGTATTTTTTATAGTATCACCAACATAAACGCCATATAGATTAGAGCTTCATATTATAGTATGAGGAATAACAAAAGTTTATTATCAACAAATTTCATTAACATATTAAAGGAAGAAAAGTTAGAGAAATATAAATGTTGTAATATATATAATATTCCTAGGAAGATCAGAGACGACAAAGAAGAGACAACAAAGGAAATACATAAGAAAGAAAAATTTAACACCTCTTGGATGACATTATTAATACATCAAAAGGGAAAAACATTATGAAATATTTGGCTACAGAAGTCACAGAGACAAACATGTAACAAATATTTTCGTAAGAAAACTTAACAATATGTTAAATATTATGACGTCTTAATATCAATACAAAAATTATAGAAACTCGCTGACCCATTTCGTAAATTTTAAAGTTTGTTTCCCTCTGAACTTGAGCTTTTGATAAAAGAAAATATTGCGAGGAAACCGATGTGTTCTAAGAAAATCAGCTTCCATAAATATGTAACATCCACCAACTCGCATTTAATCGCGTGAGAAAAAGCTTTCTCCTCCAGAGGTGATAACATTAAGAGTCGTTCATTATAATTATAACCTTAGCGATTTCTCATCAATAGAGATCAGTCTTATTAAATACGGTCCATAATAAATTGGAAGACCGATCTCTCCCATAATACACTCCTCTTAAACAACTGAGTATTTTCCCGGACCACTTACTTCGGCATGTAACACTGCCGTTTCATTACACGAGGAAGTAATTTTCGCAATTTATTTTCATAAGAATATTTTCGCAAATGTTTACTGTATTAGAATTTGCTTTCTGCTTACATGAGTTACTATTTTACTGTCATAACAAGAATTGAATACAACTCCCGTCTCAAAGCGACGATGGTGTGATGTTAATATCTTTACCAGCGATTTATTGTAGTGGCAGACATATAGTAAGTACATCATGAGAAAACGTTCTTCTTTCATTATTTTATTTTTTATGCGTACAAAGGTAAAGTTCAAAAAGACAGTCTTAATGCCAAGAGGCAATCTCTTACACTATACCATATGATTGAGCAGACGATATAAATAAGGGAGCATTTTCTATATATAATAAATAGAATAATTGTTATATATAATACATAGTTGTAAAAAGTAAAAAATAAATAATAATTATTTGATGTGTATAAATGTGAATAATATATACACTGCAAAAGAAGCTAATACATAAAAAATATAATACATACATTTTGATGATAGCTGACATGAATGAAAAAAGAGAAATAGATGTTTCATAACGACATGTAATATTCCCTACTCATTATATTCGCCATAATCATCACAAGCCCACTGTTGGACCAAGGCCTCCTCCAATATATAGACTAGTTCATTAAAAGTCCAAGCAATAAAATTATTTCTTAATATTCATAATTTGGAGAGAGATCTTATTAAATACCCTGAAAAAACAAAAGTTACAGTTAATTATTAAGAGCATGTTGTAATAACGTTTAATTAAAATTAATGCAATAAAGTTGTTTGTTTTGCTGAAAGTTTAAGAAACATTTAAGAGCGCTCGACTTGTCCTCTGGTATTTTTCTTAGCAATAACATTTTTTCGCAATACATCTCCATAGAGCAAAATAGAGAAGGTAATTGGTTAAACTTATATTTTAATGCTATTGCATAAGTCTAGTGCGTTGTATATGTAGTAGTTATTTCCGTATATCAAAATTCTTTGTATTTTTACCATATAATTGATTTAAGGTCGACATATCGGTAATAGTTGCTATACGATCCGACCACAAGTCAGATTTTCTCCGAACTGTTAGATTGATATAGATAATAAGAATAGCGATGAATTAGAACTTATAACGAACATCGAAGAAATATTAAAAGTAAAAGCGTTAAAGTAATAATCAAAATCTTCATAAAATTGTAAAATTAAACAAATTCTGTGAATTATATCAATACAAATAAAAAATTGTTTGATTTAAATCAAGACATGTATAACAAAAATCTATGAGTAAAAATAATAAAAATGCTGAAAATACATTGCGTATTTGGATGGAAAATTGTTGAAGTAGCAATAAGAATTTTAGGTCTTTTATTTAAAATCTGTGAAGTGATCAACGGAATGTGTATATAAACAATAAAACGGTAGGAGCGGCCGACAGCGGAGCGGTGGAGTATCATTGACGGCTTGACGTCGCTAATTGAAGGCGGGAAGCTGATGACGCGACCCTCGCGTCTGCTTTGTCAAGCCGGGCTCGTGATAAACAGCCGGCGGGTATCACTTTTAGAAAAATTAAAAAGAAAATTACGAATGAGGACACTACAAAAACAGAAACGACCCGAAGAGTAAATCAATCCGCACCGATATGTTATTTTCATTACACATTAGCAGCATTACATTTAAATTAAAAACATTCCCAGTAATACACTTGAGAATAAAATACACCGAGGTGAATTAATATTTAGTTGCTAACAAATACCAGATTATTTTAATCGACGGAGCGAAACGACAACTTGACCTGATAGTAAATGATAGACAGAACAACAATGCAACATATGATCATAAATACCTTAATTATTACGCTTATCGCCTTAGCACATAAGATGCTATTCTTATTACCCCAGTAATTTCACTAAATACAACGTCTTTCAAAACAAGTCAATTTATTCACTTTATTGTTTGACAATAGATATAGGCCCTGTGGCCCTACATAGAGGATCTCCCGCAACGAAAATCCTTTTGCTTTAATTGCTAAGTAGCGTAGTATATTTATTATGTACGTATATCTATACATTATCTATGTAATTTTTAAGTATTTATATTATTTCATTGTTCGTATTTATTTATTTATATATAAAAATTGTATATTCTATAGTATATTATCTCATATTATTCACAAAAGTCTTACTACGTACCTCAACATCTTTCCTCTCCAAAAATATAGCTGGTGGAGAATGCCTACTGGCATTAATCCCGCCTTGACTGTATCTTAGTTTGAAGGTTATACAATAAAAAAAAAATGTTAAGAAGTCATTTTTAAAAGATGATTTTGAAAAGAGTTTAGGTTTATGTAGGATTTCTACCATAGTGTTTGAGTATATGTTTCAAAGTTATTTTACAGTTTATTTAAATGAAAATTATTACTACGGCAACAAGATTAGTTCTTAAGTATTACTTATTTGAATGATATAGTATTATTTCGGATCAAAATTGTTTTAGCGCTTCCTAGCGCCGCCGGTTACGATTTTATGTTGTATCGATTAAGCCACGCCCCCTGCTACGCGGTGCTGTAACTTCTTCGCAAAGAAATAGCTATTCAAAGCTTTTATTTACCTTACTGCCATCAATCAAAAGGTTCTTTAATATTAGATTATACCTTTTAGGAAAAAAGTGTGAAAGAGATTTTTCATTTAACCTCAATCAATTAACCATCAGCTGATAAACGCCCACTGCTGGATGTAAGCTTCACCATAAGATCTCTATTCTTATCGGTCTTAAGCTGTTTGCATACATCGCCGCTCAAAGTCGCCGCATATTTATAAAGTTTGCTAAAGAAATAGTGGGAAGAATAATAAACATACATCAAACAAGCGATTATTAAAGTTAAGATTGTAATAATATAAAAGAGAAAAGAAATAAATGTAACAAAAATATATTGGTAAATGTAAATAACCAAAAATGAAAGATAAAAATAGTAAAAATACTTAAAATGTAAAATGCAGCGAAATTTGGATTGAGAGGCGATGCTTGAAAGATGACAAGAGATAAGGATATATAGAAAGAGTGAAAGAAGGAAATATACAATGAAAGGATGGACAAGTTAAAAAAGGTAAAGAAAAGAAGAATAATAAATAAATGAAAAAACAGGACCCTTACCCACAACACGAAGGGAATGCTTAAAAATAATAAAAAAAAGCCGTCTGCAACCTGGTTTGAACGCCATCCTTCCACTCCGAAAGTACCCGGTTCGAATACAGTCTGCACCAATGAATTTTTAAATTTATGTGCAGTTAACAACAACTAATATTACGTGCTTTAAGCTATGTATCAAATCGCATGGCTATAAAAATTTAAATTAAAGCTGTCTTTATCCAACGGTTTCTTTCACCAGATCATCCTAAACCTTGTAGGGGTCTGCCAGTACCCCATTTACAGCTACGCGGCTGCCTCTCTTCGCCCTTACTGCCCCATTAGCCGTCTGTTCCCCGACCTGTGCCGGACCCTTTGCCACTTAAGTCTAGCAGTTCTTAAGGCTATGTCAGTGACCTTACTTCTACGGATCTCCTCATTTCTGATTCTTAGATACTTGCTGCGTAGCCCTCTCCATTGCCCTTTTGGGTGATTCTGAACCTTTTTTATTCATCTAGCCAGAGTATATCTGCTCTAGTATCAAATACGCGGGAATGTAGTAACTACTCTCTTTTGATTTATTATTATATGAACTATTTTGAAGAACGTGTGTAAACTTTTGAATGAAGCCGTGAAACCAAGGAATGATGTTACGTAATACATATGTTATACCTATGTAAATATACACATAGATCATATAGTCCTCATTTGAATTGTGATACAAGATTTGCTGGTGGAAGGTCTCTGTAACCGGAGCCTGTTAAGGTATTTATCACCGCAGCTCCTATTTCTACAGTCAAATAGTAGTGCGCAAATATTACTGTGGTCCGGTGTGAAAAGTGCTGTAAGCTAGTCAAATTACTGGGTTAAGGAGTCTTAACACCTTATGTCATAAAGCTCTCTTAACTAGCGACACGTTGTTATTGACAAGCGTGTCCAGTTCCATTACATGAACACATTGCTTGTCTCCTCGTCGACGAATAAAAAAAGTTTGTTAACACTAGTAATTTTACTACCCACTACAAGCTTTGGCAGCAGAAACAGGCGCCGCGGTATCTAGACTTATCCAGCAATAGAGACTTACCACCAGTGATTTTTTTCAAAGAGCGTCAATATATATGTTGTACTATAAAACACTAACTGTAACTTGATAAGACAAATGTAACTTTAGCTTCAGATGAAACATTCATATCTGTGATGTGACCTAACGGACCGTTAGCTTACGTCTATGATTCCTTTCGTCTACATCGAACAGCATTCTGGGAATACCTCTGCCATGAAATTCCTCCAGTTATTGGATAGTGGCCAGGTAGCGAGATTAATTATCTTACTCTCTGTTACATAAAATTAAATTTAGCTGACGTGGGTCGAACGTAGCGTGTTTAAATACATTTTAACCCATTATTAATATATTTTCACTATGAACCCTGAACCATAAATTAGAAAATAACTGATTAACATTTTGTTAATGATATTCCTTCACAATGAGAGACATTCCAAATTTTAATAGCCTCTTTATCTATTTGTTAATAAAGTTTATTGTAAACGTTAAAAAAATTGATATATGAGCATAAATGAAAAACTATCTTGATTATTGAAGACGCGATTGTCTAAACCAGTGATTCCCAAAGTGGTCTATATCGACCCCTAGGGGTCTATGACGGGGTCTACGTCAGCGAAAAAAAATTTGGGGGTCCATGAAATGAAAATGGGGCTCCACGATAGTGGATATCAACACATACACTGATAGTACCTATTTACTTACATCATACTACCCTATAATATCAAAACATATATTATTTATAAAAGTGCCTATGAAGTAAAAAAATTATTATATATGTTTATAAAATTGTGTAAGTTGTATGATGTTTGTATTCGCTTTTTGGTCGTAATACATTTTGAACTTGTAAAAACCTGAGACTTTGTGGAAAGGGGATTCAGCGCTGTTACCAATCTCCTAACGAAAAAAAGAAACAGACTGAGCATCATTAGCCAAGAAGATTTAATATTAACCCTTACAAAATTGACGCCAAATGTTGATAATTTATTATTAAAGCATCAGTTATAAGTTATTTTATTAATAGTTTATTTCAAGTCATGTATATTTTACATAACAGATACAAAATTTGATTTTGAGTAGTTTTAATTTAAATTCAATTAATAAATGTATAAATTAACATGTGTTTTTACTTTAAGTTTTTAACACTAAACTTCTCTACAGTTAGAAATTTACAGGAAATCAATATCAGGTTAAGTACGGGGTCTACCCAACACGGAAACACATGGCAAGGGGTCTACGACACAAAAAAGTTTGAGGAACTCTGGTCTAAACAGTTCATATGAATTGAAAAGATTAATTTATACCTTTGATGATCTATAACAAAAAAATACGATTTTTAATTGATAAATCATAGATCCAATTTCGTTTTATCGAAGAAGTGTAAACACAAAACGTCTATTACAATTGAAATATATTTTCTGTTTATGTAATTTCTCCGAAAATAAACTGTGTAACCAAATAAATGCACATTTAACTCGTATATATGTGAAAATGATCATACATATAAATAGGAGAGTTTGTTTTTGTAATTCTACAATAGTAAATGCCCGTAAGAAATTGCTTAAAAGATATCTTCTCCGTTAAAACAATAGGGGGACGGGGCCAGGCGAATAGTCGTACGACTGGTCGGTGAGGGTGTTGAGCTGGTCTCCTTGTATTGTGCAACTTATTTCCATAATGTGTCGGCCGCGGGAACTTGATTTATTAAGAGCTGCGTGCAGGAACACTTCAATTACTATTAAGTGATTTTGCTTTCGACTTCGGATTATATCAGTAATTTATTAGATAATTTATGAGTTGTTATGGGGTTATAAATTTAATAACATATCTAACTTGAAACTTGGGCTCTTAAATCTCTTGGGCAACCTTTTATAAACACCAATAGAATATATCTAATAGTACAAGAATAAATACTGTAGTAATAGTATTTGATAAGAATGACTAAAGGAAAAAAACAACAATTACGCAACTGTGACAAAAATAAACATTTTGATCATTCAAGTTGTCATATTAGTATTATGGTAAAGTAAAAAGTTTGTGTAACAGTGATGAAAAGTTTCCTCGTTCAATGCTTAAAAGATATCGAATTTTTGTAGATTATTTGTGAGGAAACTTCGAAATTATGCCATACTCATACACTAATACATTTTTTTACTTTGCAAACCTCAATTATATGAAAGACTACTGACTACTGATTTTTTATTGTAATAAGTTTTAATGTAATGAATATTTAAATGTATTAAATTTTACAACATATTTTAAATTGTTTTTTGATACCTTAGTTCTAAGAAGTAGTTAACACTAGTGTTAACTACACAAAATACATCTCAACCACAAAATTTTGAGGTTAAGAGTCATATAGACCACGCTTTGCTTGCAGGTTCGTAAGTGCAATATCTTTATGAAAATCACAGAAACTTTTCGACCCTTACCCTCCTTTCTCTTTACCGTCACCTAAAAAATATACACAAATCAAAAAAGGTTTATTTTACCATAAGAAAATAAGTACACCATGTGCAACACAAAGCACAATTGTGAATTTATAAACAATATTTAACCCTTAATAACCTAGAGTTTAAATTTTGATATCAACCTTTTAAACCGAATGTTCACATTACTATTAGTTTTTTTTTTATAGTTTGGCTGTACGTATTTTACGGTTGTCT
>DWLS01000558.1:0-28943 GCA_018246255.1 Pachliopta kotzebuea
GGCCGCAGAAGAACATCCTGGCTAAAAAACCTACGACAGTGGTTTGGAAAGAGCACCCGTTCGCTTTTCAGAGCCGCAATATCGAAGGCCCAAATCGCCGTAATGATCGCCGACCTTCGGAAGAAGATGTTACCCTGAGAAGACCTATTCGTTAGTAAAACTCGTTTGTGTTACCGGCTGAATTCAAAACAAACAGTTCGATTAGATTTAACATAATGGTTGTGGCAATTGTAAACTTTTTAAAACAAGCCCCATAAACGTAATCTGGTACGTGACTGCAGTACACCGGTTGCTCAAGGCGATGGCCACTGATTTATACCAACATCAAGACGTACAATTGAATCGCTTGCTCGGGATACGCGGGAAGTATCTATTAAGTACGTGACGTGGGTGCGCTTAGTCCCGTACTAGGTTGGCCAGTTAAATTTCTTTTGTACGGACAATCCCATAATTATATATGTCTAAGTAAAAAAATTATATAGAATAATTAAATTCAAAACGTTGTTACCATGTATATATATCATTAGTCAGTTATTAAGCTGGCATAGCCACATCCCATTCTGCACGGACGCACGTCAAGTAAAGGAAGATATTTATAAATAATTGACCATAATTCTATAGCTATATATAAACTATTTATTTAATATTGCATCAGTTGCTACTCTTGCTCTCTACCTACAAGTTAGGGGTGACTAACTGAGAATGCTGTTACAGCAATAAATATTACCGATTGTACCTCTGTGTTACCAGAAATCGTTACTATTTCTACTACCACACAGTATTTCTCAAACATAATTACCGGGTACCGATGATGTATATTGGTAGTGGGTATCTGTTACCACAGAACGTCTAGGTAGGTACCACCGCAGCTCCTATTCCTACCGCTAAACGATACTGTTCAAACCTTACTGTGTTTCGCTTTGAAGGGTATAGTGAAATTACTGGGGCAACGAGACTTAACACCATATACCTCAAGGTGACGAGCGCAATGTAGTGTTGTCTACACCATCTTAACCACCAACGTATTATGGACAATCGCATCACTTATCATCAGGTGAATGCTTTCATCGTCTCGTCGTTTCTTAAGTTTAAAAAAAAAATGTTAACAGCGTTATAACTAGTAAATTAAACGAGGCTCGTGTCAACAGGACAAACACAATGGATGCTGTGTAAATATCCTAATTAGCACTACTTTGATATACGAGTCGATCAACTACAACCAAGTGTACGTCCTCAACAAGTCCTGACAAGAATACATATATATATACGTATATATACATGTAATTAAAAAATGTTTTATAATATATATATATATACATATATATTATAAGATATAGTCACTTTAGTATCTTGTGAGTAGAGATGTATTTAGGACGCGTTGTTGCCGCGTGTATTCCTTTAATGTTCGTACAGAGGATTACGTCGATTTGTCATAGTGATTGGGCAGCTTCTGGACCATTTCCAGACACAAACAAAACGTTGATTGCTTTTAAAAAAATAGAAGAACTTGTATGTATAAGTACGTATATATATATACCATGTAATGATTATTGTTATTTCTTTAAGCTTTTAATGTAACTTTTACACTTCACCTATCACAGCATCTCCCACCTTTTACGTTGCCTGGTAGAAAATGCCTATAGACATTAAGTACGCCTATTGGACCCTAATTTTAAGTGTTGGAAGAAATTTTTTTAAATTAAATTAAAAACTACTCCTAGTATGAAACAAGTTTGTAGAAGAAAAGTTACTTTAATTTGATCATAAACATTGACATTGTAAAGGTGGTACGAAGTAAGTAGATGCGAAAAGCTGAGAACTGCATTTGGTGGAAGACATTAGGGAAAGCGTATATCCAGCAGAGAATCAGTGAAGACTGACGATGATGATCATAAAGGAACGTAGTGATGAAGTCTTGTTACCACAGTAATTTCAGTCGCTTACAACTTCCATCAAATCGGAACACAGATGGTCCTGTCTCGATGGACATACCTAGATGAACATACCTGGATTGTCTGCAGCAACTGAGGCCTACCATCTGCTCTTATCACATAGAGCAGTTATACAAGTTTGTGATCAGTCATCAACCGATATAAGTCCACTGCTGGACATAAGCCTCCTCCAATAATAACGGATTTGTCCGTTCCTTACCACTTTGGCCCAATTCGGGCTGGTGGAAAGCCAGAGCCTCGTTTATTTATTAGCAGGGTGCACCATGAGCAGGAAAGACTGGCTTGTTTTCCATGTAGTAGTGTGTATACAAAATTGAGTTTATACTTGATACAATAACTTAACTACCAACTACTCCTTTTTCGTGAACGATTTAAAGTTAGTCTTAATCGATACCTTTATATAATAAATACAACATACAGGATATGCGGTACTCTCAATAGCTTTTAGACGGAATTTTAATATTATAACTGTTTAGGTATGTACATACAATATAATAGATTAAAAAAACAAGGTGTGTTGTGTTGACTGTGCGGCAGTGAACTTTTAATTTAGTAAATAAGATTTACTTTGTCGCGGTAAAAAGATCGAGTGAACAGTAAACACACGTGCCTCCGTTTACACTGTACACGCGACCACTACCGAATAATCACATTAATGAGAAAACGAAGTGTTTTTAGTCAGAATAGTTATAAAAAAACTGTTGGTTATGGAAAATACTACCTTTTTTAAAAGCGTGGATCATTCATCAGTGAATGAAAAGAAATAAGTCTAATAATAATGAAGACATGAAAACGTAGATGAACTAGAGATACAATTGATACCTATATTTTTAATCTTTATTATTATTCTACGAGACGAGCGAGACAGTCACCTGGTAGTAAGTGATACGCTTGCCAATAAGAAGGGGCTGGTAAAATGGTATACTCAGCACTACATCGCCATAGTCGCTTTAATATGTAAAGTGTTCAGGCTTTAACTGGACACGGGGGCTTTGGCCAATATCTATACAAATTTAAACGCAAACACGTACCGTCTTGTGCTTGTGATCCTAACGTTGAAGAAAGTATTATGCAACTTCTTATAGATTGTCCAAAGTATTCAAGGGATAGGACAGATATAGAGATGAGAATGGACAAGAAGATATGTAAAGAAAATCTAAGTGAAATAATACTGTCGCATAATAAAGATGTACTTTTAAAATTTATGGAAAAGATTACACAGGATACTGTTAAAAGAAATAAAAATAACTAGCAAGTAACAATGTACATTTATCGGTTTTTGCAATAAGTAGATAAAAATTATAAAAACAAATAAGTATTTTAAAGCCAATAAGGTCTCTGACTATAGCCGTGAAATAAAAGAGTATATTCAAATAAAAAAAAAAACCTAAAGTGTTGTCGTTACCCCAGGATCAACTAATTTCACTAGCCAGCATATCAATATCTACTAAAATTACTAGTATACAGCACTCTTAAAACCGGAATACAGTAATATTCGCATATCAATATTTAGCGGTAGAAATAAAGGCTTCGTTGGTACATACCTCGATGGTCTCCGGCATTAAAGACCTACCACTAGTTATTCTATGTTAGGGGACTATGGAAGTAAATATTATTTAGATTAATAATAATATCATATTAAAAACTCTTTATACCGGATTACAAGAATAATAAATACACACTATTGAATAAAAATGTACAATGGGCTGTCTCATTGCTCATAATGCAATCTCTTCCAGAAAACCCACTAGGAAAAACAAGGAAAGAGATAAGCTAAATAAAACAAAATATAGTGATGCACTTAATAATGAGGAAACTGGACCATTTGACGAAAGTAGCCAGCAAACAGCACAAATGGAAAGGAAGAAGTTTTAAAATGTAAGATAGTTATGAATATATTTTTTAAATGTAAATTTCGATTTTGCATTTCGAATATACGTAGGTAAGAAATTCCAAAGGCAAACCGCCGTGACTGAAGAGTAGTTTTGGTAACAGGAAGAGGAATGCACGGGAACACGAAGAGAAAGATTTATTATTAATTTAATTATAAGCAATGATATATAACCCTTCTGTTTGTTGGACGTGTATCCGCAGTGATCGGATAGAATCAAAACAAAACCCAATCACAATAACATGATGGGCCCCCGGGCGCCTTGCGTAAGCCGCTTTCCGCCTAGCCCGCCCGTCGCAGTGCGATCCGTTATACTGAACACAATATTAATTTCCAATCCGATTTGAGACGGTGCCGAATCGACGTAATATTTTGGATTTAATCTGGATTTATAGTGCTGGAAAATCAAATTTCCACGAACAAAAATAATATAAGTGAGCAGCTTGAACAGCGCAGTACTATTAGTACGATGTATATGACATCAAATCGCTTTCATCGATTTTAGACTTCACATGGTACACCTAATTTTTTTATTCTATCATCATCATCATCAGTCGATAGATGTCCACAGTTGGACACATACCTCCCCTAATAGTGGGGGATTTGGGCCGTATCCCACCAGGCTTGAGCCAGTGCATTGTTTGTTGATTAGCAGGTGAGGTTGGCTTGGTTCCCAAGGGACCCCTTACTTAATTCAATAATTTTAAAAAATATATTTTACTTTTCTATTTTTTCTTATAAATATTTTATAGACATAAGGCGTCTGTTTTATAAAATCCTAGAAAATCTTAACGAAGACAAAGAGAGTTAAATGAAATATAACAAGGAAAGTACAAAAGGTAATAGGTATTTTTATTTATAAGATGGGCCAAAAAGCAATTCTAGAACATAAGTGCTACTGAAAACCACATGATGCATAGCGAAGGAAGCATAAGTGTATAATTTTAGATGACCTAGAATTAAAGAGACGGGATCTTCAGAGTTTATAAACCTAAATCAGGAGACCATAGCCAATAACCAACTAAAGCAGATCAAACGTCAGTGTTGCAGTGTAACCAGAATTAAATCCTGATCCGTTTTATAAAGATATGAATAGATCTTTTCTTTTTTATTCGACAGGGTGTCGGGAGTAGCAAGGCGTTAACCTGAAGGTAAGCTATACGCTAGCCTATAACAACGTTACTCTGGTTAAGATGGTACACACAGCACCACATTGCTCTCATCCCTATGAGACATAAGGTATTGAGTCTCGTTACCTCAGTAATATTACTAGCATACAGTACCGTTCAAACTGAAACACATTAATGTTTTTATATTACTATTTGGCGGTAGAAATAAGAGCTGCGGTGGTATTTACCTAGATGGTTTCCGGTACCGGAGAACTACCTCCAACTCTACTAATATTGCTAATTAGAAAATAAATAAAGTATAATTTAGTAAATTACTAGTAGGTTCAAGGTTATAACATACAATTTCTGTATAGTTGTTTACAGTATTTCAGTTAAAAAATAAATTGCGGGCAACCCTGACGTTTTCCTTTGAAGGGATTAAATGGAAAACCCTGGAGGCGCGTTAATTACTATCGACTGCGTCAATCATTAGAGAGGCTCTGCCGCCTCTGTATTTACAACATAATACCCCTTTAGTGTTGCCTCATAAAAGGAGCGCTGTAAATAGCTTTAATATGCAACACAAATAAACAATGACACAACGCATTATTTATTGAACTACGTCACTGTTTTCTTTTTAATAACTTACTATCATACTGTACATACGGTACATATAGATTATTATTCGTGTTTTGCACAAAGGTGGATAAACATTACAACCTTAAAACCATTTATTTATCTTTGTTTAACTTACATAGTTTATTAGAATATTCAAGAACGATTACATTGTGAATATTTTTAGAAGATTTTTTCCAATAGACATGAGTTTTTTTTAAACGGAGCGTAATATTTAACATGACTAATGAGGTTGATATTTTAAGAGGATAGAAATGAACATGTAAAAGCTTACTCTTACTTTTTAACTTAACACTAAGGAAGATGTACCACACGTAAACCGCTAAAAAGAAACATACAGTTGAACGCGGTTCACGGTGCGAATGGGAAATGAAAATCCCCAATTAATTGGTCCCACGGAAATCGGATTGGTAGTAAATTAAACATTTTCTCTTATTTAAAAACGAAATGAAGTCCATTTGAATTCGAACCGGCAGTAATTACAGAGTTTACGACGTGCCAAAGCTGCTCGCGGACGTTTCGCACAAAATGGTCGTCGCGCCAGTCTCACAAGGATATTTGTATTTACAACTAACGTAATTAAACGGAGACATATTCTTTCCTAAACTTGTATGCATATTAAATTAACTACGAAAACAAACAAAAATATGTAAAGAAAATAGCGATGGAAATGTGGTAGATATGAGAGAGTTAAGTGTTGATTAAATATTATGAAGGAATAGAGGATGATATGAAAGATAGATGGGAAAGAAGAGAAAAACGGAAAAGAAAAAAATAGTAAGGATAAAAGAGATAGTAAGATTATAAAATAAAAAAATTGCTAATTACGGTTTCAGATTTTTAAATATTTATATGTACATAAATATTTAAAGTATTATAATAACTGTGGTAAGATAAATCTATCATTATTTTCATGCGACTAAATTTTTCTGTTCATACTAAAGCAAATGGTAATAAGGGAAGAAAAACAATTTTGTTTTTAAGTTATTGCCAAAAATACAATGTTTAAAATAGCATTGTCTTTTCTCTAGTGACAGAAAGCATCGAATCTTTATAGAGAGTATATATTTTTAAATTATTATATATAGTATAAGCTGCTATTAAATTAATGAGTTATTATAATTTATACAGATTGCTATTTCTGCACTTACGTACTATAAATAATCTACAGTCTACTGATGTAGACTAATGCCCTAAATTTTAAAATAATTATTTTTCCTAGTCACTTTTAACAACACTTTCTTTTACCTCTATTAGTTTATTATCTTTTTACAGGCAAACAACAGCCTTTGTTATTACAAACCCTCCCTCATCTCAACATCACATAGGATAACTACACTCCCAACTGTACTTGCTTCGGCAGTACATATACTAAAAAACTACACTCCCAAGAATAAACAAAAACATTAGGCTACGTTTTGGTTATTAGGCTGTGGGCCCCATGGTCCGCGTGCCCAGCATCAGATGAGCTGTAAACGTCGCCAAAGACTTATCAGCGCTATCATCATCAGCGAATATATACTGGCAAACCTTTACAGTTTGTCGAGTTTGATCTAACACTAATTTTCTTTGTTCTTAAACGTTCCAACAGCTGACAACAGACTATAAAGTTAGGACGTCGAGTTTTAATAATGTTAAATAATTATGTAGAACTTTGTGACTTCAAAACGATTTGTCCCGTAAACTAAGCGTTGGAAAGTAAATATTCGTGATCACTTAAAAACAGGGAATTGTGAAAAAAGTACACGCGAACGGCTACCGTTTACGCTCCGCGGGGATTGTGATTGGGAAATTTTTCCTCTTACAAACTTTTTAAATTGGATCCCGGTGAGCATCGTTTGCTACGAATGCGGAGTACTCCTCGCCACTAGATAATGCGATCGATTCAATACTAACGTTTTGAGTTGCATGGAGATCATTTATGTAGCAGTAGGGTGGTTCTATTAGTTTTTTCGTTGCAAATAGTTTAAAGAAGCACAGAGGTACTTGAATATTTAATAATTTAAACGAAATTGAGACTGTATTATCAATTAAACGCTTAGGTCTTGAGTATCGTATCTCACAAATACCTAGATATTTTTTTAGAAAAATGTTTTGCTTGGAATAGCTTTTAGCTATTAATCATTAAATTATCAATGATTTTATAACATTCAATCGATTAACTAAAAGTATTCTTTAAATGAGTCTCACAATCCTGTATATTCATAAATACCTCCCGAACAGATTTCCATATGTAAGACAAAGACAGGTGCTACTTACCGCATCTTTAGTCTGGTCCTCTTCGGTAGTCTCAATGTCGACACTTTCATCGCTGTCTCTGTCGCTCTTGGGGGAGCGAGCGGGTGAGGAGCGCAGAGGGGACTGAAGAGGGGAGCGGAGGGGCGAGCGGCTCCGTCTCGGGGACGACGTTAACGGCGATCTATATATTAAAAGGACGGTATGAACCAACTAGATTTATTTGAACATGTCATACATAACCAAACGATAGACTTGGATAGACTTCCACTGCTGGTCATAAGCCCCAATCGAAGATTTCTGTACTGATCAGTTTTGTGCTGCCCAAATCCAGCGGTTTTCTATGGATTTCTCTAGTTCATAAGTCCGTCTTGTGAAGGATTTTTGAATAGTCATGTTCATAATCTCAACCAATGGAGGTATTCTATTGCACATATGTTTCTTGTAAAGTGTTCCAAAAAACTCTTAATAGTATCTCTCTTAAATGGTTGGATTTAAAATGCCCAAAAATTATTATTTACTAAATACTTAAGTTTAGTAATTTAATGTTGTACCTAACGTTTATCTTTTATGACTATTTAAAAATCCACTATCTACTTTTTTATAATTAAAGTTTGCTGGAAAAAAAGCTCAAAAATTGCGTGTTACTAGACGATATGAATAAGTCCTTTCTCTAGTATAGTTTTTAACAATTATAAAAGCGAAATAGTTTTGTTTTATAAAGTGTTTACAAGTTTATAGGTCCAATTTTACCGAGCTGGAGAATGCTGTGGTGAAGCAGGTGACAGCTGCGGCGATTCCAGACGATGAGATCGCACAGGACGGAACGCCCTCGGCTCCTCTAAGGCACTAACACCACTTAAAGCTGTTAATGCACCTGTTAGTACAAAGTAATTGGTAAATGTTAACCAAAAGCGAAGAGACCAGCTTGATTGCAGACAGGTGCCGTATCATTACACAAGCTACCTAAACGTTATCGGTAGTAGACACCCATCACTCGAAATTTTATAGAAGTGGAAGGACATACTTGAAAGAGGCCGTATATTAAATTTTCGACAATTGCTAGTTTTAAGCAAAGAAAAAACATCAGCTTTCTTCGGCATGAGATATCCATCAACCCGCATTTGACCAATACGATGGAAATAGTCTTCACTCTGTCCTTGTAGTCTTACAAAGACCCGGGTCCCAGCACTTAGAACAACAATTGGTCTGCTTACATATTACAAGGTTTTGAGACGACGACAAAGACAAAAATAGAAAATTTACATATTTTACTATGTATGTATTGTTTGAGTATGTGTTATGGGCAAATCAAGGCCAAAAGGAGAAAATCTTTCTTCTAATTTTATTGTTTGCGCTCAACCCCTACTGCTGTTAAGTCTAATGAATGATTCTGCTAAAAACACCCACATAGATAGATTTTTTCTTTTCAAATTTTAAGTTTGTAATGTTAGTTCTAATGTTGGTCATTGCACAAGAGAAGCAAGTGCTTACCTGGTCTCCCCCTTTCTCTTCCCACCTCTTTCTCTTTTCCCAAATCCTCTTCCCTCGTCCCTCTCCTCTCCCTTATATTATATTTTTTATATATATATTTTTCAGCTCGCGGATCCGGACTCCGCGAGCACGGGGTCCGATGAAGCTTTCGCGGCCATAATAGTAGCCGAAAGCATCAACTTCATCCGAACAAAAAAAAATGCTTACCTGGTGTCCACAGCGTTGGTTTCAGCCAAGGTATATAAGGCAGCGGGAGACGAGCTCCCCATACGTAGTCCGCTAGCCTCGGGACCGGGGTGTGAGCGTCGGGCGGGCTCGCCGGCGACCTCTTTGCCTCTGTAACCTCAGGTTCAGGCCTGCGAGATGGCATCCTTCTAAAGCACGATTAAAACTGAACTTTTTGCTACAATTTTGAAATTAAATACTTCACAACTTTTTTAATTTTTTTCCGACTTACTACATGCTTACAACAATGCGGTCTACATCGCATTATTCTCGCCTTGGGGTAAATAAGACTCGTTACGCCAGTAATTTTACTAGATACACTGTCTTACCACCAGCAACATTTATTTTCATGCTCCGATTTAAGATTCTCCAAAACTCGGTGATTTATGACCATAAGCACCATATATGTTAGTAGCAGTGATAACTTGTTTCATCATTGCATTTTACTATTCGTAGCCGTAGGGTTCGATCCCCTTTAAACTAGTTTCTGGAAAACAAGACATCCTCCAACACGCATTTGACTTAAGTGATGGATAAAAGAATTCTCTTCCTGTGAGGAAAGTTATACAATCTTTGCAATGGAACATTCAGTAAGCTCTTTGGGATAACGTTTCTCACCTAGCGGCGGAGAGCATTCTCTTTCTAGTCCCACCGTTGAACATTGCCTTCACGTCCTCCCATGCATGGACGACCTCGTCCGGTGGGCTGCCGCTGAGCTTCATGTGTCGTCGCCAGGAGTTGAAGTTGGCCGCATCAGGTTGAACGTATTTATCGCCTGGGCCGACGCGATGCGAGTGAAATATGAATTTGTTGGGCGAGAAGAACAGGCCGCAATAGGCGCACTTAATGCACTTAGCTCGTGACGAGTTGTATCTAAAGAAAAAGTAAAGCTACTAAGTTAGATTCTGTTACGTTCATTTGACAGCTTTAATGATGATAATTATCACAAACCTTGCTGGTAAGAAAGCGCCGCGGCACCCCCACGCGCACTCGTGGTGGACTGCAAACGCGAAGTCATCAGGGAGTCTGGGCGGAGCGTTGTCTCCGAGGAAGGATTTGCACAAACGCTCTGCTTCTCTCCTCGTTATCATTCCTTTTCACAAAGGACATAAAATTTAAATTAATGAATCATCGTCGGCCCCCTACATGGTGTATCGATAACCTGGTGAAGGCTGCAAGAAGCCGCTGGTTGCGGGCAGCGTAGGACCGTTTGGATGAGAGATCCTTGAAGGAGATCTATGCTCAGCTGTATTTATTAGGGTGTTATCTAGCTATATAAAGAAATGTATTAAAAGATATTGGATAACATACAAAATTCTAAAAACATTCATATCCCAATGAAGAGATGAATTTAATTGCCTCTGTGACGACTGCCTTGTAACACACAGGACCTATTTAAATTTTGGACTTGTGGAGCTTGGTTGGTGATAAGGTTTCCTAAACCTGCCTGACTTTCATTTTATAAATCTAAAGCCATGACATCATTACTGTATTCTGGTTGCGACTATATTTGAGGCAGAGAATTCTTGTTATTATCACTTACGCAATATGAAATTTAGTTCAAGTGTTAGACCATTATTGATAAGAAAAATTAAACCGCAAGATAGTAATAAATGGGAGTTTGGTACATACCACAACGTCGAGAGGATACGGGCATGGCACCAGCTCTTCTAAGTATCTCCAGTTGAACCGGCGTGCATTGCACACAGGTTATGCCCAATGCGACCCTCCTGTTGTGTATCTCGTTGTACGAGAACTGCTTCAGCAGCGTGTTGGAGATCTGAGCTAGGCAGAGGCGTTCCACGCTCTCTATAACCAGCGACACTATCGGTACGCCGTACAAAAGCACCGTGCCGACCTGTTGGAAAAAATACTAAGAAAAATATGGAAAAACTTGAAAATAAAAACTTTTTCGGATTTGATTTCGAACTGGAAAACAGTAATGTCTGCATACTACTGTTTTATGACAGAAGTAGACACTGCGGTGGTACCTATTTAGACAGTATTTATCAACAGTATCTCACCATCAGTAGGTTTGGTATAGTTGGCTTTCTTCATTTTCTTTACGGTTCTGTATGACATTAGACGAAAATAGCTTTTATCCTCGTAATTTCCAATAACTATAAAGTTTCTTTAAAATATCGTACAAAGGAAAAGTATTCCGAAATTATACTCATCATTAAATGGTTAAATAAATACCTAAGATTAATGCTTGAAGGGGATACGTAGTTTAATATTTAAAAGTGTAATGATTTTAAAAATTGTTAAACTAACATATAAAATAATATGAGTTTTTGTATATTTATTTGACAGTATCAAGTATAAAAGATGTGCACTTGACTATTGTCGTCCCGTAAACGTGTAATCGATATATGAAAATTTGTACAATTTTCTAAGAATTGTTATTGTAGAATCTCTCCGATTTTAATACTACATGTATCATTAATTTAGTCAATCCAAGATACATATAGTAATAAATGTATTTGAATTATGTACGTAACTATTATGATTCCACTGATATTCTTTGTTATTCTTGTCAAATCGAATCGATATGCTAAAGATTTACTTGTGTGATATGATTGTAAACGTTAATAATAATTTTAAAAGACATAATGTGAAAATTACTGTTCGATAGGGTTGTAAGTTCCTTTATTAAAAAGGAATTGACTTCCGTATCAAAAAGTGGCCGACGAGAGTTAGTGGGTATATAAGAGGTGACCAAGGGAAGTAGGACACATTACGATTAATATACGAATCTAAGTGGAAATGCTGTAACAATGAACGAATATATATTGTCTAACAGAAGTTGAGTGATTTAATTTCTTTACAAAAGTAACTGTATAACCTTCTATAAGCAATATCCCAATGTCACTTTGGTCCGTGAATTAATGGTTATTAGTGACTAAAACATATAGAATGTAATGAACACCTTGAGATTGTGTTTTGTAGTACATACCTGGTTAGGTTTAGTGCTTAACTGCAGTGTCTTGGTGTCTGAACGAGACTTCATGGAGTCGCGCGGCGGAAGGGCTAGGTTTGTAGCCTCCATACTGCAACAAAAGAAATTAAATTAAAAACCTAAAAATTGTGGTTTCTACGTATTACTAATATAAAAGAAGTAAAGAATTTTTATATATATATTATATGTAGATGGTCACCGTTGTCCACGGACTGCAGGAACGTCTGAGATCACAGTAAAATTGCTGACGTTTGACAAAGGAAGAGGCTTGTTTCTGGAAGGTCTCCAAGGCGAATCTGTTTCTGTTTGAAAATACCACGAGCGATAGCAGGCACTACAAAGAAGTTACGCCAATAAGAAGGATCAGGTAAAGACAGTGGAGGACTGCAGTACATTCGAATGGTGCTGATTGAATTTGGTTGGTCTATTATGGTATTGTATAACAGTGGTTGGAATTAAATTTATGTGGCATAAGTCTATGACAAAGACCGATATATTCTTGATTAGAAACTTAGAAGTCATGACAATATTATTGAATACTTAAAAGTATACTTATAGTGCCCGGGGCTTAGCGGTTATGTTATAACATTTTGGTTCATGGTTTTTAAGTTTCTAAAATTATCAATTATTGATGATTATTCAAATAATTAATTTCAACTATTTAAGTCACTTTTTAATAGTTTATAACTATTTTTAATATTTACTTTATTACTGTGTTTAACCTGTTATAAATAGGATGAAGATCAATGAACCGTTTTCTGCTACAGTCTTTTGAAAAGTGCGCTATAGGTTAGGTTTGCTTTATGTCTACATAAACATTAAAAATATGGTTATAGGGGTATAAAGGGTCCCACACGATAACTCATGGAACCCAAGCCAACGTCACCTGCTCGTATTGCACTTTACTAATAAACAAACAAGGCTCCAGGTCCCCACCAACCCGCATTGAGCCAAAGTAGTGGGAGCCATCCCAAATTCCTCTATTATTAGGGAAGGCCTATGTCCAACAGTGGACGTTTGTCGGCTGATCATGAAACATTGAAAAAACATTAACTGTATTATATTATGTGTAAAAATTATTCTGTTAATCCCTAATTTTTTTTGTTTAATTACGCATGAGATATGAAGCCATTACGATAATGACCAACATTCCACATATTTGGCTAATGTTTGGCAAAATCACCGTATCGCGTAATAAGTGAATAAACTGGGCTATTATAACGGAACAGCTACATTGGCATTTGGCAATAAAATCACAAAGCGATAGAGAACAAAAGGGGAACATTTGTATACAAATAGAGTTGCGTGTGAATTTGGTGTATCGAATATCAATTGGGTGAATTGGGAACGAAGGGTGTTGTAACGTGCGGAGTTACACCCTTAAGTCAGGGTTGCTCGGTCACAAACCAAATTTTTTAACATAACAAGGTTAAAAAAGAATTTGCCATACCCCGATATCAAAAGATACAAAGATAACTTAGGACCTTAAAAACACTTAACTCATAACGACACATGTTGTACAATAATAATTTCCTGGAACTTGATTCTACAAGGATTAATTCACAATTATTCTGTGGATGGAGTAGTGTATTCGTATCTCATATGTTGACTATCGGTAAAGATCAATAGCACCAGATTTAAAATATGGAGATGGTAGCTGGCCAGCTCAAAAAAACCCTGTCGTTGGCAAAACTCACTAACAAAAAAGGGGTGACAGGACACACAATAACTTACGGGATTCAAACTAACCTTACCTGCTCGTGGTGTATACTGTTATTAACAAACGAGGCTCTGGATTCCCACCAGTTAGACCAGCATGGAAGGAGATGGCCTATTACCATGTCCCAATGTCCAGCACTGAACGTCTATCGGCTGATGAAGAATGTGGCTTCCAAGCCTATGTAAAATTTCAAATTCACTAATTTAGTTGTTTAGTATGTTATTCTGCAAGTTAAACACTGCACCACAGATCAATAAAAATTAAGTGATAAAGAAAGTATAATAATATTGTGGTAATTTTGATAACTATGTATTTAAGTTAAAATCTATAGGTATTCACTTTAAAAATAATTGTAAGTAAAATTTAAGAAAAGTGAAGGAAATTGATTTTAAATCAAAATAGATCCAGCATGGATTTTTATAAGGATTGTTTGGAATAGCATAACATGAACAAGTAATAAATCAACACTTGTAAAGTCATACAGTTAATGTTTTAAAATAACGTGGGGTCTTCGCGGTGACATTTCGTGCAGATTATATAGTGATGGTAACGATATCGACATTTAAACAAACGAAGATTAAATTGTACATATAATCAATAGTAACATTTTGAATAACACTTTCCTTTTTCTCGGCCTGTTTAAATTTAATATTAATATCCTCCAATCCATTGTCAAAGAACAATATCGGCATTTAGCCTTAAATTAGGTCATGAAGAGTTGGTAAATCTTCCAAATTACTTGTTCCGTAATGGTCTATAATTTAATCCTAATTTGAAATGATGTTTAAGTAACAATAAGGCAGTAGATCATGTAGTGGACCTAAAATATTCCGTTACTATATTGATCACCGGAACACAGCAGTATTATAATGATGATACTTTTATATCCGGTGTAATGAGAACAAAAATGTAATATCTGCCATTTTTGGAGTAGAAATACAAAATTTGTTAGGGATTTCCGTTTTCAAAAATTTTAGTGTTAAAAAAGGATAATACCGATTATTAGGTACATCACTAGCGATTAGTTAAGGGCGCGATCGGTCACAACCACCCTCAGTGGGGCGCGCCGTCAAATTGATTACGTTAAATGATGTAACATTATCGTAATGATTGCATATGTCACCTCTCTTAGGGTTGTCTTTAGTTTTTTCAACAATGGGCAGTGTGAATGTATGAATCGATTATTATATTGGTAAATCAACATACTGTTGTCGCAAACCGTGATTATTTACTACCCACTTAATAAAACTGACTTTTAAATTTGAGATCCCATAGTTCTATAACAGAGGAAGAAATTAGATGTTAATGGCAGAAGCGTTGCAGATAACCAGAAGAGACTAAGAGACAAATCAAAGAAAAGATATAGATGGTTTAGAAGAAGATCTAAGAGTATATAAGTCAGTGTATAAGACATTTGAAATTAAAAAAGATATATAAATATAGCCCGCTTGGTCTCTTGCATCAGGGTTGGGTCTTTTTCTCAAATCCAAGGTCTTTCCTTTGCGAATTGTTCTTACATTGAATATTAATGTTTGCTTCCGTATTATAAAACTTGGAAAGTTTATTAGGTGAAGGAAAGACGAAGAAAATAATACAGCTTTGTTTAAAATTCTGAGTTTCTTTCTGCAACATATTTAACAATTGTACAGCTGAAGATTTCAATACATATCATTATCAGTTCAATCAAATGATGCTATTGCTAAAAGTAGGTCTTCATAAATATTTTTCATTGGATTAACTGCCGTTCATATGAGACGAGTCCTGTACCTAAATCATATCCACTTAACAGTGGCTCTACCATCGTTTCTTTTAAATATAATCCTTTGGACTATTTAAAAAATTGGGAAATTCTTCTACTCCAAAAAAATCTCCTCATTCTTGATTCGATCGCAAAAGTCTAGCATCCAGTCCAAGCATCTACCTCCGTTGACATCTTTATAAGAGACAGTTTTTAAATACAAGTAGTAATGATATTTAAAAATCAAAATCAGAACCCGTAAAACCGTTTCCAAAATTCAATATCCTATATAATTTATAATGATAGTGATATTTCTAAAACCTTGTTAAACTACTTTTTAGATTATAAATATTCTGCCACAATATACTTGGGTTCCAGTTGTCAATGTATGTGAGACTTAGCCTTCCGAAGGATTGTTCATTGCCGTCTTATGCTTCTTTGTCACTTATCATAGTGTGAACTTGATCAAGTGTCAGTAAATTGTCAATTAAAAAATGTTAGCTTCATACGTAGTATATGTAACAGGATTATATTTTTAATTAATAGTTTATTTCACGGTCCGACTGCGAACAGTTGAATTTCGCGTATGATGGTAGTATTCACTGGTAATTATGACTCCCTTACAAGTGCCATATGGTGCCGGGTGGGGCCGGGATGCTCCGCGGGGACAGGGACCAGTGCATATGCGGCACTTGCCGCGGAACTAATCGCATTTAGGCACAATCAGGGCTTTACACTGGCCTTACCCTGGTCTTCTATTCACTGTTAAAACTTAAAGTACTCGCTGCGGTAAATACTTCAATTTTTACTGCACGTGCTTGCATGTAACAATTCGTTGCTAGTTAGTGTTTATGTCGCATTATACCGTATAAGTTAGTATTTCTCATTATAGCAGTTATTTTTTAACTAATATAATCCAGATTAATTAATAGAGTTTAATATATATGTGTTTTTAGTTTTGAAGTTGCTGCAGACAATATTAATATCGTCATAATTTCTTCATAGAGGCACTTATTGTGGAATTTGGTTGATTGTGTGAATTTATCGGAACCAATTACATAGTGATATTGTAATTATACTGCCATAACACTGCTTTGTTCCGGAGTTTTTTTTATTTGACTATGCGACATATGAGTAAGTAATACGCTTGCCCACAACAAAGCGACGCTGGTTAAGATTTACGTACCTATTCCCGTTAGTGTTAAGTCTCGTTAACAAAGTAATCTCACTAACTTACTCCCATTCCTACCCTTCAAATAGGAACACAGTAATGTTAGCAAAGTACTCTTAGTCGGTTGCAATAGGAGCTGCGGTGGTATCTACCTAGACAGTCTCCGACAACGAAGACCTATTAGTAATGAAACTAAATAATTTATTTTCTCTGTAAGTACTATTTTTCTATTTAAAATCGCTGATTTTAGTTATAAATCGTTTCAATAGAAGCGAATGTGGGCGTATCGATTTGTCTATTCGAGTTTCCGAATCGATGTAACACCAATATAACACAGCATTGACAGCATGTTGTACAATGTACACTACACCGGATAATCCGTAACTAAAGGGGACTTGAAGCTGTTTGGGTCAAGCTTAGGGTAGAGCGGGGTGGCCATCCTCTCCTTTATACAAGGATAATATATATTAGTAATACACATATGTATTTGTAACATAAATTTAATTATACTTAAGAATATTTAATTTAAAAGTTTGATATAAACACAGAATCAAATTTTTCTCTAAAACGAAAGCAATGCGCGTTATATTATTAACAGGTTAGTATGTTTACAAGAATTTAAGTTCCTAAAGATATTCAGTATTTAGTGATATCTTTTAGGTATTCGATGAAGTATAGAATATCCGTTTACGGATGTGGACATACGTAGTCGCCCCACAAATATCCGACCCGTACTCGGGCATTCAATACCAAGTGTTCCTTTGAGGACTGCGTACTGTTATAGTACGCTATTTAATCTGTATAAGGTACCAGTTGGCGGGTGCTTATAAGCGATTGTTATGCTCGGCTGTATTATAAAAAGTTTGGGTTTGGGGTGCTGTATTTATAATCCATCTTCTTGTATGGATTAGAAATCTAAATTATAATTACAGTGGATCTTCTAAATTACAACTGGTGGTAAATCTCTTGACGGAGACCGCCTAATAACCACCGCAGCTTCTATTTCTACCGTCAAATAATAATGCTGTATGCTAGTGAAATTACTGGGGTTACGAGACCTAACACCTTTACTATCAATGCGACGAGCGCTATATGGTGTTGTGTATATCTTCTTAATCATAAGTTAGTTGGTATGGTAAAACGTATCACTTGCCATTATTAGGTGAACGACATGCTCTCCTCATCGCTTTGTCTAATAAAAAAAATTGCCGAATGCTATCTAAGTATTTCTGGTAATAAAAACCCTACTACAAGTGAATTTTTATACCCATGAATTAGTGAATTCGAACGAGAGACAGAGACTTTAACACTGAGCGACGGAGACAGTAGCCTTTTGTTCAAATGAAAAATAACATTAATCAAACAAACCTTTCGCCTTAATAACAAATTAATTAATTCAACTAAACCCGCGCAAAGCTCGCAACCTTTAAACAAACTGCGCCTCAAAATCCAAAGCGCCGCTACAAAATTAATTCGCGATGTCTGCCGTTATTTACTTTGTTACTTTGTGCGCTTAATTGGTGTCGACGGGCGAAGACATGGAGTTAATTCGTCGATTAATATTTAATCGCCGTTTTGAAAGCGCCCCCTAGCGGAGAGCGCGGGAAGCGGATTTCTCGCGCGCTCCTCTATAGAAACTTCTAGAACAAACATCTCTTCATATTTTCTTTCAATCTGTATTCCATTGTTATTGCTGCTTACAATTTATTGCATTTTATTATTTAAATGCAATAACTATACTTAATTCGAGACGCAATTCATATTTGATAACAGGAAAAAAGTGATTTTTTTTTTAAAAAAAAACAAGGTTCGTTTATATTTTTGAGGTTAAGATTTCATTGACATTAAAAATGAATAATGTCAGTGGGATACAAAGTTAAATTTGTTAATGAATTATTGTAATTCCGAATCAAAGTAAATTAATTGTATTTTTTTTAGTATAATGAATATTTTAAATAATATAGTTTTTATAACATCGATTAATCATATAATTCCTAAAAATTCTTAATGAAGTTATAATCACAGATAAATTTAAACAGCACTCACAGACTATAAAATGAGTTAAACCAATTTCATTATAAAAAAAAAACTACAACCGGCAGTACTTTATAGCGGGAGCCATGTTGACACACGGGTTCGCTTCACGGATTTTTCGCACAATTGAATTTGTAACTTATCCCTCCCTTTTGTTAGTTTTAGAAATAATTCGTTTTGAATTTTAAACAATTCGCACAAGTTTTAAAGTAACTTTAAAGATAAAGAAACTAAATTAAAATAAATTATAGTTACTTTCTTTCTAAAAAAATTAAAGTGACCTCTATGTTTATCTGTTAGTTCCAACTAAGACGATCATATCTAGCATTTTTAATCTGTATTATAAAAATGACTTGTGAATAAATGAAAAAGTAAACTGTTTGTTGCTAAAGAATACAATTTCTCTAAAACGTCTTTTTATAAAAAAAAGTTTAAATAAATAAGCGTACTTTAATATAAGGCATAAACATGCAAATTGTCTCCGAATTTACTTATAAAAGTAATTGAATAGGCCGCATCTACGAAATGACATCTGCGACGTTGATTCGATGAAAATTACTTGGCACTCGCGCCATCTTTTATTAACTTTCCCTCCAAAAATTAACTTAGGGTGAACTCGATAAAAAGAGCACGGTGCTTACTAATTTGTTTTTTGCGGGTACGAGAACAAATTTTTAAGAGAAATAAATCACAAAGATTTTTTGATATAAACAATAATGTAAATTTTCTTAATACATTATTGAATGTATGAAAAATAACAATTGTTTATGAATAATTTTAAAAGTTTCCTTAGCAAAAATAAAATAAAATTACAACCCTTTCTATATATGTATATTCCCTTATGTTCTTCTATAACATGTGTTTTGATCATTTTTAGTACACGCTTTAAAAATTTGTTAAAATATGAAGTCAGTCAACTGGTGGTAGGTCGTCGTTGCCAGAGACCGTCTAGGTAGGTATCACCGCAGCTCCTATTTCTACCGCCAAATAGTAATGTGCAAACATAACTGTTTTCCGGATTGAAGATTGTGCTAGTGAAATTACTGGAGTAACTAGACTTAACACCTCACGTCTCAAGGGGAGGAACGCAATGTAGAGTTGTGCTCATTATCAGCAGACGTCCACTGCTGGATATAGGTCTCCACTAATAATGTCAGGATTACAGACATCTCCCACCACACTGGCTCAGTGCGGTTTGAAGGTGAGCCTGTGGCTAATTTGTTGATTAGCACAGTGCAACTCGAGCAGGTGAAGTTGGCTTGGATCCCGTGAGTTGACCCCATACACCCAACTGGTGCTGTGTATACCATCTTAACCAGCGTCATGTTATGAACAAGCCTGTCATGGCATCCGGTGAACGACTTGCTAGTGTTATCGCTTCGTCGGTAATAAAAATTTGAATATAAACGTATGCAAGAAAAGCAAGCCCCGCCCTAAGTTTTTAATGTCTATATGCTTGAACGTCGTGTTCAAGTGACTTGTTAACTTAAACACGACAGATAACGCAGAGCTCTAGAGCGGAATAAACTTAATGTGAAAATAATGAATTCGCTGTGAATCGTCCGTCCCTTGTTTGTCTTTCAATTAGGGTCCCCTGGCCCCCTCCTGGACCCCTGTGCGCCCCGCTCCTGTTTAAACACAACGTAACAAAAGACGTATTTATATTTAAATAGGGACAGAAATTAAATCTTGCTCCTGTCTGTGCCCCGTGAATGTAATTTTCAGGTGCAATGACTCCTCACCAGTTTATCTTTGACGCGATCTTTTCTTTCTTAGATAGAGCTTTATAATTATATTTATACAGGCAGACAGACACGATTATAAAGTACACTTATTTGTTTATACTTTGTCTTTAACAATCAAAACAAGAGAGACACAGTAAAAAAAAGGATATATTGCTACAAGGCACTCTCTTACAATCAACATTTTACAATGTGAAGGAATGAAAAAAAATACAATTTAGTGCAAAAAAAATTAATAGACTAGATAGACACGGAGATACATATAAACTACATAAAATTACATATATTCTATACAATATAAATATACATATATATTTAAACATACACGTGTAATAATCTGTCCAAAAACAAAGCAATGTCAACAATTAATATTTAAATAAATTTTTATAATCTTCCCAATCCATCCAATTTAATTTAATCCAACAGTTAATATGATGATGATGTTGATGATTAATCATTAAACTATTTTTTAAGACAGTTTAGACAAATGCAGTCTACGTTATGGTTAGTAATTACCAGACAATTTAATTCCTGAAGAGTCACTACTGGATTGCTGTACTTTGTGAAGGAAAAGAAATTTCTGAATTCGTACCAGTTAATATTTTTGTATGGAATATTACAAGAGGTATGCCATATGAAAATATATTAGTATCATTCAGTTATCATCATCACCAGGCTTGGATAATGGTGGCAAGTGCAGTTAACATGGCAAAGTGCCTTCTATTTCCTACAATTGTCACCTTCTTAGTCGCCTTTTAGAAAAAATCTTCTACCTGAACAGGACAATATAAGAGATACTTTTTTCAGATATTTACTTGAAGATGTATAAAATGTGAAATCTTTTAAGTTAATATATGATACTTTTTATTCTTTGTATTATATAAAATATCAAGATTTTCTTAAAGGTATGTTTTTAATAAATTTAGTATATGCATAGGAAAATTTTAATAGAGTAAAACATACTACATATTATTAACCAAACATGAGAGCTTATAAATGTTGTAGCTAGTTTTGGACAAAATGATTTTTAGTATGTACTACCTATTAGACCTTTAAATAAAAGAATTATTTTATGTGAATGCTTCAGAAGACAAATTTTTAACAGTAGAATAAATTTAAATATTTTAATAACAATACTCAAAGAAAATTTATTAACTTTTTGGCGTTGGAAGGGAACTCTCCAGTTGCAAACGAACTATAAAAGAAGTATAGAAGTAAAAGATGTAGCGGACAAAGAAGTGAGGTGAACATAATAAAATAAGCACCATGCTGGAGTGACTTGCCAAAGAACATCTAAGTAAACACAGTGATATGAAAATATTACTGTTTCCGTTAGGAGGGCACTAGTCAAATTACTGTGGCGTCAACTTAACATTAGACAAGCATAATATGGTGTTAATAAAATCTCTGATGAAATATTATTAGATAATCGGCACTAGAACGAGACATTAAAAAAACTATGGTTATGAAGAAGACATATTTACATCAAGAAGTCTAACGAATTATAAATTATCATCAAATCTCTTGCAAAATTATACAATATAACCTCAAAACCTTGCGACATATGTATACAAAAGGCGAGCTGGATATCTATAGCCAAACCTTTGATGAGTTATTGAAGTAACTAATCAGAAAATAAACTTAAGTGAAATAAAATAAAAAATACAAGTTAATATAATGTTATAAGTAAATATATATAATAATTATACATAAATAATTTTTTTTATGAACAAAGTGACCAAACAAGCTAATAGTACACATGATGTGATTACTAATGCCCATAGACAGCCGCAACAAGGTACAAGGGATAATAATCGAAAGATAAGAATAAAAGTATAAAAGAATATTGGTATTTACAAAAAATATATAAAAAGTTGATTGTTATAATCACTATCGGCTGGTAGAGTTACACAGCTGGACAGGGGTAAAGAACTGTACACTTTTTCATATCTATGATCAAATTAAAAAGGCTGAACAGTCGATATTTCTGAATTATATAATGCAAAGAAAATTTTAATGTGTATTATGCTTTTTTAGTTTGTATCCAATAAAGCCGCCATGGCCGACGTTTTGTCGAACAATATTTATTTGATAAACAATTATTTTTATTTTTATATGATATAAATCTTATTAATAACAATGTTAAATTACCTTTGCCGCTTTATCCGCCGCCGAAGCGATCAACAACGAAATCAAAACGGGACCGCTGACATTTCGAATACCGATAACGTAACACACCGCGAACCGGACGGGCGGCCACTGACGGCTGTAAACCGGTTATAACCGTCCGCCAATCGCAACCACGCCCTACCCTCCGTACACCCGCCCTCGAAACCGGCGCGCGGCCAATCGCGCTCCCGCCAAAACCTTATTTACCGGTATCTCCCGCCCTCCCAACTTATCGATTGGACGAACCGGGCCACTTATTTAAACCGGGCACACGGCTGAATTAATTTTGTGATTGAAATTACAAGCATTATTGTATTAAGTTGTTCGCGCCCCGAATCATTCGATTAAAGCGAGCGGCGATTGTGCGGCCGAAGGGATGTTTTGTGTATCGTCGCCATATTTGTTTTTAATGCGGCCACAGATTAAACAATGACGCTTTAGTAATACATTACTACTTTTACTCGATCACAGTTAATATATTACAATAGCGAACTCGTAAAGTCAAAATCAAAATTTTTATTTAATGTAGGAACAATATTTTACTTATTGAATAATCGGAAATCTACCTGCTATTCGCAAAGCAAACCTCCGACCTGGGAATAAAGGACAAAAGAAACTGAAGGGGCTGTACATTTTTTTTAAATTTCATTTTATTCATCAAAAATGGTGGTAAGTAATCACCACTTCACTGACTGTTACCAAGCATTATTTTGTCCCGAATTGAAGATCGCTGTAGCTGGTGAAAGTATGGTGACATACACATGTTATGGTGTTGTGTATATTATCTTAAGTAGCGCAATATGGTATTTCCAGTCACCTTATCAATACCTGAAATAAAAAAAACGTTATACGGATATTTACGCGTTTGTCATAAAGATTTTTTATAAGTATCTTATCAATACATATATTAATTATATACTTCGTTTATGAGCTTTTTGTCCTCATTGAAGTTATTTCTATACACTCCGTATTTATGAAAGCTTTCAGTTTCAAAATAAAAGTAAAGGAATACCAGTCAATTGCGTGTCGGGCTAAACACTATGTTAAGTTCAGTAATTGCTTATCAATGAAAAAATTATGTAATACGTAATTTATTTAATTTTAGATGATAGTAAGTTAAAGATATAAAAAATATCTAGGTAAGAATCACAGCAGCGCTTGTTCCTGCTGCCAAGTTGTTGTATATAAATATTATATTTCATCGCCTGCTTACTTTGCCAATTTTCTCTGCAGCTTGCCAATACAGTGCGATTGCCAACCTGCATGCCAAGCATAGTGGAGTCAACAATTTTTTTTTACAATGGATTCACCGGTGGATATCAATAAGCTGAAAGAAATTACTAAATCAAATTATTGATGTACAAATCGTTATTTAACAATTAAAATCATAGTAAAGTATTATAGGTGTTATTTTTTCTTATTATCTGTACCTCCTTTGCCCTCCTTTAAGGTATTAGGCGTAATGTACAATATAATCAAGAAAGGCTCAATGTCAAGGACATCATCGATTGGCAAACTGTAACCCTCATGTTGTCAATCTGTCACCATTTCGATTGATGTTATATGGAGGCTGGGTTTTTTTCAATGGTAAGTGATACATTTCTCCTAACAACGTGGCGCTGGTTAAGATGGTATAAATAGCACCACATTGCGCTCGCTTTGAGACATAAAGTGCTATGTCTCATTACCTTTAAACCAGAACAGAGTAATGTTTGCGCAGTACTGTTTAGAGGTGAAGCAAGCTGCGTGAACTCAACGAATTACGCTTCACCATCACGGCTGCGGCACCGTGTGAAATAAAGGTCAAATGTTAGCTTATTGTTGATAAATAAATAAATAAACAATGCAGCAGTAAATGCCATCGCGATAGGCTGATCTCACAGCAGGTCGGTGCCGTAACAAGCAAGCGCACCCGCCGCTTGGCTTTAGCCCTCAATTATAAAATTAAGCCGCGTTGAAGGGTTACGTGCCCCTGTTGTGGCGATTAAAGCATCTAGTGATGTACTGAAAGCTCGCACTACTCGATATACTATATTTTTTTTCTGCTTTTCCCTGATATAATTACTCCGGACTTTTTAAACTTTTATTTACATCATTCAATACTTATACTATCTTATCATCTACCATAACACAACCTGTACATACACATACGTGTATATAGTCACTTTTATATGATCTTATTTATATTATTTACTGTTATACATATCTTTTAAAAATATATTATAAACATATTTCTAAATAATTTACATTTTATTAAGTCCTTTAAACTATAATTATGTATTCTTGAGCCTGTTTACTGTTTAAATTCATACCGTAACTCGGTATACTACTGATGATTCCGTTTTATTACTCTTCGGTGGCTTCGAATATTAATTAAACTCATTTGTATACAAGTTTCTTTACTCACACCCAATCGCCTATTTGGTTACTAATTTATTATTATTATTTGTACAATCTAATCATCATCGTCATTATCAGTTCATAGACATTTTTTTTTAAAGGGTTAGTAAGCCTTGTAGATATTGTGGGCAAATCAAAACAACTCACCTTAAAATAACGTTACCAAAAGAAATCTTTAACTTCAGGCCATGGCCTCAGTTTTGCTGGATACTACTACTATTTTTTTAATACCACTAGTATGGTAAAAAAGCATATGACCTGCCTGATGGTAGGCAGTTACCACTACTGGTGATTTCATTTTTACATTTTGGTGACATCTGATATAAATTACACTCGCTTGTATATGAGTTTCTATACCAATACCCAATATCATATTTACTTATTAAATGGAATTGATTTGTATAATCAAATCATCATCATCGGTTCATAAAGGTCTTTTTTAAGTGGTTAGTGAGAAATTAGATATTATAAGTAGAACAACATAACTCCTTAAAACAAAAGTAACCAACAGAGATCTACCGCTTGTCAATGATAGATCTTCACTACATAACAAATTGCTTATTTTAATGGGTTAATTTTTTCGGCAGTCGATTGACGTCCACTTTTGGATATAAGCCTCGCCCAATAAAATGGGAATTTGGACCGTTTCCCACAACGCTAGTCCAAAGCGGTGAGGAGCCAGAGCATTATTTGTTGATTAGCAGGGTATAATCACGACCAGGAGAGGTTGGCTTGGGCTCTGGGCCAACTTTTACACCAAAAAAGGCTAATGCTTGACCTCAATTTCACATGATGTTGAATGACAAGTTGTTGATGGGTAGGAACAGGCGTTAGTAGAAACACAGCTATGATATAACTACTTTCTAATTTTCAAATCTGGCTTCAGATTCGTATCGGTAATTTGTGTTACAAGTCAAGCCTTTAGCTACTAAGAGAGTTATAGTTTGAGTATCGATAAGAATCGCATGACATCACTAGCTCATTGAACACTGTATACAGATATAATGAAGTGTTGTCACGGTGCAAGCCGCACGCTATTATGAGTTGTCGATATTGTGTGCGGTGTGCACTCACCCTTATGAGTGCGATCACTGACAGATTGTGTAAGCTGCTTTATAATGCCCGCCATTAGTTAAAGCCACGCTTGCATATATTTTTTTGCATTACAAACGTCCAATTAACACGACTAATTAGTTATTTCTACACGGTTTTTATTGGCTTTGTTATATGTATGGTTTTATTTGACAAGACATGGCCTTCATTTTGTAAGTGATACATGCTCATAATAACGCTTTAATTAACACGGTATACACTTCACCACATTACGCTCGTCGCTTTGAAAAATTATTGTCTCGTTACTTCGATAATTTCACACACTTGAAACCGAAACATTGTGTCTTCTTTCTCTTCTATGTAATTTTATATTTATGTAAGTACATGTTTAAATATGTTTATCTATACTGTGTAGAATGTATATACTTTTTATGTATTTTTTATGTATATTCATGTATGTATTTACAATATTATTATTTTTTGTACCTATATGTATTTTCTTTTCTTTCTTCTCTTCACATCTAGAAAGGTTAACTGTAAGAGAATGCCTTGTGGTATCAAGTCCGCCTTTTTTGTTTACTGTACCTCTTATATTTATATATTTCACGGCTATTTTGATTGTGATAATCCTTATTTAAACAACAATGTCCATCCGTCTGTCCGTTTACAATTTCGAGAACTACATGGAGTAGGAGACTGAAAATTGTCATACAGACAGATTTCCTTTGGGTAAGATCAGAGCCGTTGGATTTTTGTGGGTATGTGGTCGGGTTGTCGTGTTGTGGGTGCACAAAGTTTCAGAATTTTGTATGGGCCACATGTAAAGTGTAAATAAATATATATTGTTTGTATTAAAATAAGAGCTGTGGTAATACTAGTCTTCGGTGATTACAACAAAATCAAGCTTTAAATAAACAATTATATTTGATACAGCGTATATCGCCTATTGAAAGGTAGATCATTAAAAATGTAAACGCACGGGGGAATCCCCAATTAATAGGGATAAGAGTTTTTTTTCGGTGAAATTAAATACCGTTTTGTGTTTTTGTAAGAGGCCGGTGGAAGATTTAATGTCTGATGATGTTTTTGTAGGGAACAGTGTATAGGCTCTTACTAGGTTAATGCGCTTTACCAACTCAGACCACATCGCCACTTAATATCACGTGGGATCGAGGTCAAGCGTTAACTGATGCATAGTAAAAAAGAATCTTCAATTTATTATTGATTTATAGTAACCAAATATGATATTTACTGGTGGTAGGTTACCGTTGCCGGAGACCGACCATCGCAGCTCCTATTACAGCTGACAAACAGTAATTTGCAAACATTACTGTTCCGGTTTGAAGGGTGCTGTATGTCAGTGAAATTACTGAGGTAACAAGACTAAAGATCTTAAGGCGACTGTGCAATGTGGTGCTGTGTATACCATCTTAACTAGCGCTATGGGCAGGCGTATCACTTACCATCAGAACGTCTTGCACGTCTCATCGCCTAGTCAAAAAAAAAATTAATTTCATACGAGTACAACATAACTTTTTTATTTTTTTTATACTACTAAGGTTGCAAACAAGCTTACTGCCTGCCTAATGGTAAGTAGTTACCGCAGCCTATAAACGGCTGCAGTACCGGAGACAGTGTATATTATAGTAACTAGCGCCACCTTGTTATGGGCACTTGTTACACTTAAAATAAGAAAGTCACCCTTCCCTGTTGACAAGCTTCGAACTTAGGGGTCGAGCTATTGATACTCAGGCACATGCAAGTTAATTATATAATATTACTAATTTAACAATTAGTATTCCTCAACATTTCACTGGCTTTGTCAGTAACTCCTTTACAGTTCAAGCAGCACGACTCTGGAACTCCTCTCCTGATGATATTAGAAGACCTCCAAACATAGATGTTTTCAGGAGACTGGTGAAAAGGAAGTATTTGGAATCACTGGATTAGGTTGTCTTTATGTATATATTCATGTATTTATTTATGTATTTTCATATATTTGTATTTATATTTTTACCTTCTCTTGTATTTATGTATAGAATTGTTTATATAAGTAAGTATACGTATGTATCATATAATAACTATAGTTATTATTTTAGTTTTAATTATAATTTTTACTCTTCACATACCACAGCATCTCCTATCTCCTAGGTTGACATGTAGTAGGCATTAAGTCTTCCTATTGGACCCTAATTTTAAGAGTTGCAATTAAGTATTTTAAATAAAATTATCTGTATACTTAATTAGACTTCATTACATCAATTATTTTTATTTATTTAATTAATTATTTATTTAATTATAAAATATACAGTTTTCTACATTTTATTTGGTCCGTGGCTCCCGAACTAGGAGTAATACCTGTATTTCGGGAACCAGTTTCCTTTACAATAAATGTGCTTACAATTTCTTAGTATT
>DWLS01000559.1:0-28927 GCA_018246255.1 Pachliopta kotzebuea
ATGTTCCTTATATGTTACTATTACTAGTACACGGTACACCTACACAAATAATTAAAATAGTATATCCTTCTTATTTGAGTATGCTGTAAGAGAACTCTTTTTAGGGTTAAGCTCGCCTTTGTGACACTATGTTACTTTTATTAAATATATTGTTTTATGTATATAAGCGTAAGTGTACATAAAGAATAAAATAAATAAAAATCTATTATGACTTCACTGATATTCTTTGTTATTCTTATCAAATCGAATAGATATGCTAAAGATTTACATGTGTAATATGATTGTAAATGTTAATAATTAATAACTTTATAAGACTTAATATGAAACTTACTGTTCGTTGTGGTTGTAAGTTCATTTATTAAAAATGAATTGACATCCGTATGAAACGTAGCTAAGGATAGTTAGTGTATATACAAGAGGTGAGCAAGGGACGGAGGACACATTACTATTATTGTACGAATCTAAGTTTAAGTGCTGTAACTCTGAACAAATATGTATTGTCTAACAGAAGTTGGGTGGTTTAATTTTTTATAAACTCATTAAGCAATGACAGTTACATAACCTCAGTAATGCAAAATCACTTCGGCGCTTTGAAAACCAGCTCAAGCTTAGCAGAATTTGTGTTATTCTGTTGTACTACTGACTTCCCTTTATAGTCTCGACAAATTTCCACGAAGTAATTAAAATGTTATGTGCATACCTACAGAGATGTACAAACAGTGACTTAACTAAAATACCAAAGTAATAATATCAAATAAAATAAAAGAAACTCGCTAGAGCAGATTTTAAGTTTTTTTTTTACATATATATACACCAATATTAAATCTATTTGTAATACGGACTCTTAAGTAAATTAGTGTACGCAAAGTATCGCCGCTCTATCACAACTGTTCTGTTCCTAAGCAGGAGCTTACACACTTATGATATACATGTATATAACAATATATTGTGAACGTACATACTATATATAGTATTGCAAGTATCCAGTACTAGGTGGACTTGCGATCTGGTGAAGGTCGCGGGAAAATGTTGGATACAAACAGCACAGGACCCGTTGGAGTAGAAATGTTTGGAGGAGGCTTATATCCAGCTGTGGGCGATTATCGACTGAAGATGATTGTAAGTGTCAGAGTTATAAATTTCATTCATATGATGAACAAGCTGTTTATATATCAACGTTTTTTCAGGTTAATTTCTCCATCCCTCTTACATTTCTACCCATCTCTTTACTCTTCCTTCAGTTTTCTCCTTTCCTATTTATAGTATCTTCTCAGTTAGCTCATAGAGCCTGGTCACTTAGCCCAGGACCCGATGAGGCTCTTGACGGTCGCAATAGTGCCCAAGAAGGTCTCCATCATCCCAAAATTAAACAAGCTACGAGTGACGAAGAAAGCTTTTATAGGCTTTCGTTGGTAAATGTCATTGTGTATTTTTATTTATTCAGAAAACCAACAGCGTAGACAAAATAAAATAATGTCTATAAATATATCAAGAGGTAAAGCTAATTAGAGGTTTTCATATATAACTTAATAACATGTTGGTATGCGCAGATAAAACATTAATAAAAATTTTTGATATAAATCAGTAAAGAACTACAAACGAAGAAAGTAAATAGAGGAAAAGAAAAGAAAAGTAAAGTATAAGGTAAGGTAAGGACCCGCTGCACACACCTGTATACTTATCAGGAGGTCTAAGAGCGACCGTGTACAAAGTGACCCCCTCGCCTCGACCCTTGACGTTGCTGGAGTACAAGTTCACTATGTAGCTGAGCCTGCTGTCGATGCCTTGCACTTCGAAGCTGGGGGTGATGTTCGTGGAGACGTTGGCGCGGACCTGCGATGGATTATTGTTGGCGTTATACTAATCAAGAATATTCACATTAACTTATCGCTACACATCAAACTTTTTTGTTACTTACTTAAACTTAATACGAGACTTACACCGAACACTACTCAGAAACAATTCTAAATAAAATTGTGAGTGTTTCGTAAACTTCAAAATGGTGAATAACATCTATTTTATCGATGCATCAGTACCAATAGAAAACCTTCTCTGTTGGAGAAAGAATATACTTCAGTTATTTATCATTGCAAACTTGTTTCCATCAGAGATTTTTTTACAGGCTAGAGACCATTATTAAAAATAAATTTTATTTAATAAAAGAGAACTACATCTTATGCACTAACACGTCAAAATAAACTAAAAACTACAAGACCAAAATCAATAAATAAAGTCTATAAAATTGCCGTTTTCTTGTAACAATTTCGAAGTACCCACTTTATCACATTTGGATAAAATTATCTAAATTCAACAGCTTCCCAAACAGTAGCTACACAAACGCGAGGAAAGGTTTTTCTTTACTCGATTACTAAATTCAATTTGAATAAAGTTATGTATTAAGTTACTAAGCAAAAACTTGTTTCATATAAAATTAGAAAAATATTAAAGTAATGTATAGATGGGACAATAGGACATAGAGGATACCAGGACCGGAGCGACAGATCCAATTACGGGATAGAAAATATAGTGTTTACGACACAGAGCCGACCTCTAGTAATTGACAAAGAGAAAAATAAACCAACGCGAAGCCGAGGAGGAGGCACTGGACTAAGTAGTTAACTTACGTTATAGAGAAGGGGACACAGTGCGAGGAAGTTAATTAAGGATTTGTCCTTAAATTACATATCGGTAAAATATTTCAGACTCCTAAACTACAAAGTTACGCCATAGCTTATCAGCCTCTACACGATGTTAATTGCTTTTGTACATTGTTTAATACTTCCTCACCATCAAAGCAATATTTACAAAACAGCGCTGATGCTACCCAGCGGTCCAACAGTAAACGTTGACAATACTCACCACCAACGAGGGCAGCTCTAACACTTCCATGTGGAATACCTGGGGCAGGCCCCCGTCGAAACCTTCTTCGCAGTTCACACTGAGGCCGGCGGAGCTTTGGTCAACAATAGAGCAGTTCTGCAGCGCGGTCGGACGACCTGAGCCGGAAACATTAGCTACACGCCTTGAACTACAGAGCTTATACTTTAATCATGTATGAGTTTCATCGTTATCATCAGCCTGTGACAGTCCATGTTCGGACATAGGCCTCTCCTAATTAGCCATTAGCCAGATCTTCGGCTGTACGCATCGAACGCGGTCTCCACTTTAAGACACATGTAAGTATGAACGACGCCAAAATTTCCGAGAAAAACACTACCTCTCTTTCATCACATTTTCTAAAATTTGTCGATACAACAAAAGCAGTTTTCTGATTGATGTTACATGAGGGAGAGACAAAAGTATTCGGGCTAACACAATTTCCAATAATGCACCCTTGTTAAACTTATCGCAAGTTCGGTTTTACTTATCGTTTACATAATTTTTTTTTTTGCGTAGGTATAGGTTAATGCTTGACCATGATCCCACCTGGTGTTAAATGAAGATTTGGCCTATGGTGGTAAAGGGCTTTAACCTAGCAAATGCCTATTCACTCTTTGAAGACGCCCACATTAATTATTAATGTGGGCGTCTTCAAAGAGTGAAGTAATTGTACGGGAACACTGACGCCGGCAAGGTGTTCCCCTTCTTAGCTGGATGGAGTCTCGCCGTGCGCCTTGAAATATATCGAGCTGAACAAGTGTAAGTACCTGCAGCGACGACCCTGTAGAAGCAGGGCACCTCCTGTCCGCCGGCCAAGTTCACGGCGGAGCAAGACACAGTGCCGTAGTCCAGGGTCGCGTTCGGAGTGTAGCGAAGCGTCGACGACCAGTTCGACACACTGTATAAACTAAACACCAAAAACTAACTGTTACATTGCTACAGATTCAAAACATAGTCCACGAATACCACGATCTGATATCTCCGCTACAAAGCTACAAAGTCATATCCGACTATCAAGTGTGCGATATGACGAGGTAGATGTTCGCGACGTGGCCAAACCAGGTGGTGACCATATGGGTGTTAATTTTCATGAAATAGCGGAAGTACCTACACTACGAGAAACGATTTTGAAATCTCATGAAAATTAATTACGTCTTGCAACAGAACACGTGGTATTACCAGACTCAGCCTTGGATTCCACATGTAAACATTACTCTATCTTTTAATACTAAGTAAATTCTTGGGGTTTAATGGATACCGCATAACAACATACGGGACCCAAGTGAAGCTCTATTTGTGTTGCAGCCTGCTAAACAACAAACGAGACTCTGGCTCACCACCAACCTGCATTGGACTAGCGTGGTGGGAGATGGCTCAAATTTGTCTATATTAAAGGAGATTTAAGTCCAGCAGTGGACGTTTATCTGCTGATAAATAAATTATTCAGTTAATAATAAAAATATATAATTTAGTGCAATCGTTGGTGTTTTTAATAATACACAATTTGAAGTAAGTAAAAAGTAGGTTAATTAAGGTAATATATGAAAGTAAATGATGTATGTAACTTTGAAAAAATATTTATTTTGTAGTTTGATGTCGAACGTTTAATACTAAAATTCCTTTCTGTTTTAATTTCTGGGAATAATGTGGAAACAACCAAACGTTTTATTTCATAATAAACGTGTAAAACGCGAAACCTTGTTTTATTTTAAAAAAATTCGTGTAAACTTTTACACACACAATGAACTGAAATAAATAAAAATAACGTACTCATATATTGTACAAAGCTGTCAGAGCTTTATCATAAAAAATTACAAAAACTTTACTGTTCACTTCATTTATAGAAATTTCTAGATGCTTACAATGCGTGTGAGAAGAGTAAGAGGAGATTAACGTATTTGTTTCAGTCCTCACACGCTTGGTCTCGCGCTGAAAATGACTCAGTGGTAACTTTAAGTTAGTAACGCCGTTTAATTTACAAGGGATTTGGCTGCCAATGAAGTAAATATATTTTAATTGAAGAGACGAGTAACTTGTTGACTTGATGGTAAGTGATATGTGTACTCATAACATTGCGATCTTTAAAATGATATCGATATGATAACGATCGTTGTTAAAATGTACAGTGCTTTTTTCCGACTGAAATAGAAGCTGCAGCGGTACCTATATAGAAAATCTTCGATAGTAAATACCTGCAGCTAGTAAACATAGCTGATAGTAACAGTGTATGTGTAAATACATGAATGTATAATAATGCACATTACATAATAATGTATATATAATGACATCAAACACAATGAACGCGGAGAGCGAGAGCACGTTACGGGGAAAATTAATGAGCAACGTGATTAATGAATTCCAATAGCCAATGTTACAAAATTGTTCTAATATACTAGCTTTACGTATATATAGCGGAATGGTTATATCAAACCTATCACCTTTATTTCTTGACACACTCTTCAACTGATGTGTCTGATTTTAAGGAAACAGATTTCAGGAGTGAATTGATAATGCTAGATTTATTCTTGTTGAATTGAATTGGTAACAGTTTTATTTACCTCGCGTCAAGTTTGCTCTGCCCTCCGGAACTGTTCAGGGTCCACGTGAAGGCAGTCGGCGGGGGACTGGAGTCCACGGCGCATAGCAGTTCCACTGTCTCGTGCAGCAGCGCCCCGTACACCTCGCCGCCGGGCGGACTCCTACACAGCGGCGCGTCTGCAACGTACCTTCCAATCGTTTCGTGTTTTACCCACCACGAAAAAAAAGAGATCTTATAACTGTATGGGTATACAGTACCTACCAGTCTCTAGTACCTAGGCGAAACAGATTTAAATAAAGTTTCTATTTTGTATATTGTTGAAGCTAATATCTGGTGCATTCCGATGAAATCGTTTAGCTATTTGATTATTATAAGCTATGTTCTACATCTCTATTGTATAGATAAATATATCAACAACATTCTATATTTCTGAATAATAGTAAAACGTTAAGAAAAGAGAAGTCAAATACGAGAGAAAATATATAAATATAAGTTACAGATCGCTTAATACATCGCAAAGTTTTTATACATCTTGCCGGAAAAGATTCAAAAAAACTTATATCTATGAAATAAAGGAAAAGTTGATGTTAATAAAATTGATAAGCAAAACTGGCAAATGGTGATGAAATATGTGCGAAGTTCTTTATTAAGTTTTTGCGGTGCAACACCCCATACACCTTCGCTCTCACATCTAACTTGCAGCGTCACCGAGTTGCTGGCGGCGCGGCCCTCGCTGTTCTGCGCCAGGCAGCTGTACTCCCCGGACGAGGACCTGTTCACTCCCTGCAGCACCAGGTTCTGCTCGCTGAATATCACACCGCTGCTTGCATTCTGCAGTATCTCTTCCGTCTGCAGTAAACGTGACGTTGAAAGTTGTGTTTTTATATGCACACCGCACAATTATAAGACACCTCGTTACACAAATATTATAATAATTTCATTAAAATACACTAACATATTAATAATGTATTAATGTTGGGACAACCCAAATCCCCCCACTATTGCGGGAGCCCTATGTCCAGCAGCTGACATCTATTGACTGATGAAGAGAGAAAAGACAAGAGTATTAATGTTTTATCACTTGGCTACGTTATATGACAACAGACAACACCCCCCTCTTGTATGAGCTGGTTTTCAAATACAGATTGTTTAGTGACGAGTACATAATAGAATATACTTATGTGTAATAAATATGTTAGTAAAATAATTAACATAATAATAACTTAATAAACCCTTCCCCCCGCTTCTCACCCTTGTGTCAAAACTTTTCATTTATTACTAAACTAGTAGTTGCTCGTTGCATTCGCAACTAAAAAATAACATAAAATTAATAAATTCAATACGTTGTTACTACACCTATATATATATGAATATATCATAGCCATAAAGTTGGCATAGCGACATCCCATTCTGTACGGACGCACGCCAAGAAAGGGAAGATAGTAGTAGGAAATGTCAGTTGAGTTTACCCCCTTGTACCAGGAGAGTCGCGTCGCCCTCGGATTCGCGTTCACGGTGCACTCGAAGTACACGTCCTCGCCCTCCCTGATGAGGTCCGGGTCGAGGGTCGAACCCATCTTTAATGTCACTATTGGTACATCTGAAAAGAACACACTCGGTTAAGAAGGCTTTATTCTCATTCCATGCAAGAGAGCAGAGGGGAGGGAAGATGAGAGGGTGTAGGGGTTACTAACTATAACAAAACAAAACATATTTGATGACTTTGCTTAAGAATTTGTTTTTAATTACGAATTCTTTCACATTCGGATAAAGTAATATATCCGAACTACTTAACAGTAGCTCGAAACGCTCTTCTCATACCTTTCTAGAAGAAATATAGAAGAGAGATTTACACGGCTGGCAAACCGCGCCAAACAGCAGCGTAAAAATATTACTATGTACCGGTTTGAAAGGCGTTGTATCTAGAAAAATTACTGGCGTGACAAGACAACACCTTGTTTGTCAAGGCGAGGAGCGCAATGCGGTACAGTGTATACCATCTTAACCATAGCGAGGCTGTTATAAGCAATCGTATGATTAACTATCATGTGAATATTTTGCTCATCTCATCGCTTCGTCATGATTTTTAATGTCACTATTCCCATATTGTTGTATCTTGCTCCCTACTATAGGAGATAAATATATATCCGATTCATACATTCTGTTTGTGGATCGACTTCACTCTGTTATAGCATAGAAATAGAGAAAGTTATTTTATTAATAACATCATCGTTAAAGTTTTGGGAATATAATACAACTGTGTTTAAGACAAAGGCGACCGTAGCGTAACGCGGAGCCGGCAGTGTTTCCCTTGTAATGCGAAATTTGAACATACGTTAGTGCTCCGGCATTGAAAGGGAAATTCAAATAGACGAAGATGGCATTCAATCACTTTGATTTAGGATCGCGGTGGTATTACCTGGTTACAAATACTCAAGGTTGAGTAAAGCATGATACATTACGGAAACTAAGTCCGGATATAAATAGCATATTTTTAAATTTGCTATTTATATTTCTATTTCTGAACGTCGGTTTTCAAATTTTACTACGTTTCGCTTCCAGTTTATCATCTTCAATATCTCAAAACTACTGACTGCAAGAATTGATGATGATAAAATGTAGAATGAAAAAGATATAAATTAGGGAAAAGAATCGAAGGAAAAAGAAACAGTAACAAATAAGCAAAAGTAGATTCTTACCTAAAACACGAAAAGGGAACGATTTATAAAGAACAAAAGCTACTGAGTGCAACTGCCAAAATGTCAGACTAGCACCGTATGTTCATAAAGGTCGCTTTCATCAGTTTTTAACATTTCAGAGAGTAGTTTTTTTTAACATTGATTAACCCATTGTAGTTACAAGGAATCTCGCGCTTAGAGTTGAACTAGAGCGCTGGGAACAATAAAGCTTAGAGAATCTGATTGCGATGCGCTCGTAACTCCGTCTGGAGCTGAGCTGTGTGCTGATTACTGCACTGTTCATACTCTTGGTATTGCAGTAACTTTGGGTAACATATTCGTTAAATGTTTGTAAGTTATCGCTTAAGTTTATTAAGTTACCATTTAAACTGTATTTGGATCAGCTTGTTACCGTTAAACCAATTGTACTGCAGCAAAAGCTTCAAATAAGAAATCGAACTGAGTTGTTTGTGTGCTACAAGTTAATATTAACGGGAAGTGATCAGCTATTATCTGGTGACGATCATTTATCATTATCGCAATAGGAAACTCTTTCCTAGTTAGCTGTTGTAACATTTTTAATTTCACGACCGAATCGACGACTTAATATTGATTGTTTAATTCTTTTAGTGCTAAAAGTAAATCTTAGTGCGTTTTAATAATATTAGTACGGAATATAGATCCATTAAATTAGGTATCCCATCGTAGACTGTGATAAGATTGCACAGTGCGAACGCAGCGGCTCCATTAATTAACTAGAGCCATTACATCCGAAGATAAAATGATCACAGGCACTGGCCGGGTACCGTTACCAGTAATTCCCGGCTCAAGAGACTGTTCATCGTCAAACATTTAGCTATTCATTGTGTACTTAGCGATAAACGGGAGGGGCGAGCGGCATTCACATCATTTCGAGAAATTTATACAAAGAGTGAAGCTTTTTCTTTCTCAATGTTGTTATTTTTCTCCAAACGGAGTTTCGGAGTTCGCCTGGTGATTAGTTATTACTCCGCTTTACATACGTCCTAGTTAAGGCGTCTCCCTTTTGCGCTTCTACGTGTTTTTTTAAGCATAAGCCGAAACGAACAAGGCCTTTACCCGATGGTAAATTATACGCTTGACTGTAACAACGCAGCGCTGGAGGTGAGTGAAAAATTTTGTAGAGAAACAACTAGACAATGAAGAGAAATAAAACCTAAAAGTATACATAGAAACAGGAGTAAGACAGTAAATAAAGTGTACAAGTATTAAATAGAAATTAGAGATTTATCTCTTTTTAAAGAAGAGTAAATTAAGTAAAAAAAAAATAACAAAAAGTGCAAAGTATGAAAATTGTGTGCACAAAATAGAACAAAATAAAATAAACAAAATACTGAAGAATGGAGCATGAGTAATATCAAAACAAATACTGTAAAGAGTATAAAATAGCAACAAAAGTCTGAGAGGCGATGCATGAAAGGACAAAAAAGTGAAAGTAAAAAGTTATAAAATATATTACAAAAAGTACGAATGAAAGAGGAAATACAAAAGTAAAATGTTAGGGAAACAATCGAAATAAAATAAAAAGGAAAAGAATACCGAAAAAGATCTAAAATCCCTGTTCCACAATATGGAGGAAAGAAAAAAAAACCAACGCAACGTAAATTCCAGGTGATCTAGACGGCGACGAAATGAATACAAACTATACTTACAGTGAATGTTAAGTCTCCAGATGTCTTCCAGCACTGCGTTCGGAAGCCGCGGGTTCTCCGCGCGGCACACCAGCTCCAACCCGTTGTCTTCCGCTTCCGGTATGAAATTGAGCACACTCACTGTCGAATTGGTGTCGGTCAACTAGAAGCAGACGTTGGTGAAACATGATGACTGCATCGGCGAAGGGTCGACGACAGACCTCCACCTCGGCACGGAGGGAGCGTAGTAGGAGAGCTTTTCCCAGAATCCCACAACCGCTGTTTTGGCAACTGATATAATACGTTATAATTTCTCTGAAGTATTTGTAAAGTATTTCATTTTAAAACATTATGTATCTTATATCAGTTGACGATGAGCCGAGGGAGCCATTAAGGTGATCAAAAATAAAAGCTTGAATTTAAATTTTTTATCTAAACCTTATCCCGTTTCTTTTCCCCAATGAATAGCTTTTAAATTCGTCGCATTTCTTTATTCCGCTATTTATATATGACCATACTTAATAACAAAGTGGCCTAATATCATGATTTTTTATACGTAAGCAAATGCTACGGTAAACTATAACTATATAATATCAACATATTTTGTAACTGGGATGTAAGTGGTCCAAATCGCCCCACTATCGGCGGAAGCCGGTGTCTAGCAATGGACATCTATCGTCTGATGATTCTACATCTAAGCTGGTGAGTGTAAATGGTAAAACCTATTAATTATCCTTGTGCTGCTTTAAATTTATGATTTTAGTTAAAAAGAAGTTAAAAGTTACCCGGAAAAGATATTACGAGTATTTCGTTAAATATTTAGCATCTCACAATATCAATTTATTATTGTATATATATGTATATCGATGTTGATATATTTTAGTTGTTTAAAATTAACATTCCTCGGTTACATTTATACCAAAACAAAATCTATATAAAGGAATGTTTCAAAGTTTTCATTAGTACTAATTGAACAGTTCTCATAGAAATCGCTCCACAATACTACGAGTAGTGCTGCGAAAGAAATACATTTAATTTGTTCAACACAAGAGCTTCAGTGGTAACAGTAGTCGTTATGTTTATTAACTTTATGCTGTGCAGGTGTATCACGGGGACGTTTGTTGTTTTTTGTTTATTTTCATAAAATCGTGGTAAAACTTAAATCGCAGGTGAGTGAGCGAGTAGCGAATTGGATACGAACGGTCTTGGTGTTCCTCCTCAGAGGGCGCGTTCCCTTCCACCAGGTGAGCTGCGGCTCGGGCCTGGACCCGGTGGACTTGCACTCCACCGCGTAGCTCCGGTCCGCGGAGAGCTGCCGGCTTTTGTTCAGTATCTGGACGGTGAGCGGGCGCACTGCGCACAATGTATTACACTATGCGACATGTCAACGCACTAAACACACCACTCAAACTCTGGACTAAATTCAAAATAAATCTGATATTTTTAAAGATGAAAATTTTGGAAAAAAAATTATAAAACCAATTCATGGACTTTACAGAATGTTAAAACCCCATCTTTTCCTTAAAACATACCCACGCGTCACTCGTGTAATGACGGGCTTCCACTCACAATTGATTTCCAATATAAGTAGTTTAGTCTGCGGCGGCGCCAGATTGGTGTTGGAGGCCTGGCAGACGAGCCTGGCGTTCAGGTGCTGCCGACCGATGCTGGGGAACGTGAGGCTGTTGACTGTCAGCCCGTCGGCGCGCAGCTCGAACGAGTCGTCTATCAGGGTGTTCTCCAAATACCAGGTCAGCCGCGGTCTCGGCTCGCCTGGTGACGATGTAATCTATTACTCGGTTGCATGTCAACGCGTCTCTGATGATACATCTCCTGCTGCTGCTCGTCTTACATGGACTATTGGATACTACCGGCACAAGTATTATTTTAATTAAAACTACGTATTTATTTATAAATATCCCGCACCGGAGCCAAGTGCTTCTGCGCAATATATTCGTATAACAGGAGCACCATATTCAAAGACCACGGATACAAGTAGAGATAAGTTCCGCATGGAAAGCAGCACTTTACCTCCACTGACTTCGCAGATGAGCTGCAGTGTGTCGCCCTCGTCGTACGGCTCCAGCAGCCGCGTCTGGTCCTGTGTCTTCGTGTCTATGATGACCGGCCGGTTGGGCGGCGCTGCAAGTTAACTGCAGCTTATATTTGATTATGAAACCTTTCTTTCTTTTAAGGTTTACATTATAGGAACAAATCTTTAATACCGATTTTCAGAATTTTTTAATTTTCATAACTGCGGTACTGAAATAGTAACAGTATTAGGAATTGTATAAAAGGAAGACATAATTGGAGTCTTCAGTGAAATTAATTCCTTTCTTTCAAAAAATTCATGAAATTTAAAAATGGTTATTTTGAAATTCAATTTAATGTATTATTAAGTAACATAAATTTTTCACAATAATACAGTAATTTTGCATAAACCTCCTCGATTAGTAAATAAACCCTAAGTAAGTAGTAATTCAGTAGATCGCCACGCGCCGAAGACCTAAACTGACCATGAAGTCATCACTCCGTGCAGCTTCGCATTAATTGTGAACAATTTGACGTTTCGATTTGCTCCCATCCAGCGCTGGTGTGAATCAAGGGGATTGATGACGATTGCAAAACATATCCCAGACAAGTGGATATGCCACCAGCAGGTACGCAAGGCTCCGTGCAGTGCTTACTCTAGGAATAGCTACAAATGTAGTCATATCTAAATATCGATTTATTATCTTGTACATTTTCACTACGTATGTAGGCACGAAAACACTCACACTAGCATAATACACTTTATTAACACTTGGCGTACACTTTGACAGGACTGTTGTACTACAATAATCATCCTAATCAAGTACTCTATACGAAAAATCTCTCTAAGGCGTGTTAATTAGTAAACAGCACCATCTATTGGTAAGTAACGGAAACTGATAAAGACAGCGTCAAAATTAATATAAACTAAACAATCTCGATCAGCTAATCGCACATTTTGTATAGACTCAACCATATTTACAATATATTTTTAACATAGGCATAATATTTATTTAGACATAATAACGTAAACACGTTTACCAACCAATTTACAAATATGGACAAAAATCCGGATGCAATTGGTACAGTTTTAAACGATAGAAACTTCATACGTTTTCCACATCCGACTGATTTCTTCATTGTGAACTTAGTTAACTAGTTCTTATCAAGCTCTGATTTTGGTGAAAGTCGCAATCGCAGCAGTTAGTCACAGCTAATAATAAATCAAATTTTTCTTTGGTATAATTTGAATCAATATGAAAGCCGATATACTTCATATTTATGTACATGTTATTCGAATGATATAATACTTAACTCATTGCACAAAGGTTAACTTCGCAAAGTTAAAGTTTAGCGGAGCGACGAAAGTTAAATTTCAAAATATTTTGTTGTATCCACACAAGAAAAAAATAACCCCCTCGTCATCTTCTTATACATATTTCTTTCTTATAAGTAAAAAATCTTAATTCTCACAACATTCTTGGTTAATTAACCGTTTATCAGTTAAAACTTTGTCGCGCACGAAGAAAAGTTTTTGCAGAGGATATTTCATACAGATACTCCGATACTACGCGTTACTGCCCTTTTTCACATTAAACTACCGCTAGATATTCCGTTTTCCTATTTAAATTCGGCCGGAATAGTTTTTTGTTCAGCCTCGTTTAGAAACATAGTTTTTTGTATCTCAAACACCGGCAGACCTCGACAAACGATGTAGTTGTATGATGTAATCTTCTATATCTTCGCGTTTCCAGATCAAGAAGCGATTTGATCAAAATTTTAAAATCTTGCTCGGTCGCTGAAGCTCAATACCCTTTTAAAAACATTGTTAAATTCAGAGTCACAAATTAACCATTGTTGTAAAAGTAAATGTCCATTGTTGGGTTTATGTTTATTGATATAATTCTCTTTCTTCGCAGCTCCCGCCGGCAGCACTTAAGCAAGTAATTTTCTCGGCACATTATTGGAAATTAGCGGCTTTAAGACGTTCCGTTTCGATATTCACCAATACGAAACCTTTTGTCTCATTGATGATGTTTGTGTTCCCTTACTCTCTTACTTAAGCTACGATGGTTTTACTATTGGTCGCAGAGTGTATAATTGGTATTCAAACATTTCGAAGAAGCCGTATCGATATCGCTTACATACTTAATAATGAATATCGAAGCGAAGCTTCAAAATAACATAATCGATTACGCATATAAAATTTTAAATACTTGAAAGTTATCTGTTCCGCCATAAAAAGAACAATACTAATAGATATTAAAACAGAATTTAAGGTATTTGGTATTCGAGAAACACTTTATAATAAGTTATTTAGTGTTACACGCCGCGCTAACCAAAGTTCTAATATGCCCTACTCGATAAACCTTCGTTGTTTTGCATTTGTATTACCTGATACGATCTATTAACTTGAGAGTGGATGGTATTTTTTTAATAACTGTATCAAAATTCAATTAAAACTTGTTTTGGTGAGAACATTTCATGGCAGCTGCTGAATATTTGTAACACGTAAACTTACAGAATCAGCTGTAGGCGAACGGGCCTGTCTGTCTGTTCACCCGTAGTAGTTGTAATGTCGTTAACTTACTGATAACGGTGAAATTGAGCCTCAAATTCCTGGTCGGTGAGTTCTTGAAGTCAACTCTGCAGCGGTAGACCCCGGTGTCGGTTGTGAACACGTTGTCCAGCAGCAGGGTGGCGGGCACCGCCGCCGCCCGGAAGAACGCGCGAGACCCGAAGCCGGTGGGTGAGGACCAGAGCTTCGGCTGCGTCGGCGTGCGTCCTCTGACGTCATAACTGAGAAACACAGTCCCAATGAAGCGACAACGCGATCGGGATGAGTACTTAGTAACTCCCGCCCATAACGAGGAGACACCTCTACCACGTCGGACTTCTCTTCTATAAAAACTAAAGAGATTCAACTTGTAATGATTTAAAAAATTGTTAAACCAACATGTAAAATTATATGAGTTTTTGTATATTTATTTGACAGTATCAATTATATAAGATGTGCACTTGACTATTGTTGTTCCGTAAAACGTGTAATCGATATATGAAATATTTGTACAATATTTTTTTAACAATTGTTATTGTAGAATCTTTTTTATTTTAATACTTCATGTATAGTTAATTTAGTCAATCCGAGATATGTATAGTAATAAATGTATTTGAACTATGTATGTGACTATTATGACTCCACTGATATTCTTTGTTATTCTTGACAAATCGAATCGATATGCTAAAGATTTACATGTGTAATATGATTGTAAATGTTAATAATAATTTTAAAAGACTTAATCAGAAACTTACTGTTCGTTAAGGTTGTAAGTTTATTTATTAAAAAGGAATTGACTTCAGTATGAAACGTGGCCGTGGATAGTTAGTGTGTATACAAGAGGTGAGCAAGGGACGGAGGACACATTACTATTGTTGTACGAATCTAAGTGGAAGTGCTGTAACTCTGAACGAATATATATTGTCTAACAGAAGTCAACTTCTCAAGTAGTTAACCACTCAAGTGGTTTAATTTTTTTATAAACTAATTAAGCAATGAAAGTTTTATAACCTCAGTAATGCAAAAACACTTCGGCCCCATTGGAGACCAGCTCAAGCTTAGCACAATTTGTGTTATTCTGTTGAACTACTGACTTACCTTTATAGTCTCGACAAATTTTCACGAACTAATTAAAATATTATATGCTTACCTACAGAGATGTACAAACAGTGACTAAAATAAAATACCAAAGTAATAATATCAAATAAAATAAAATAAACTCGCGAGAGCAGATTTTAAATTTGTTTCGTTTTCTGATCATTTATATCTATGACCACAGCGTGGATGTTAGTGTATAATAAGTAATTTTAGAAAGGAAAAACTTCAGCTTTTAACCTGTACAGTGGTTCTCCGTCAATTTCCTTGAACCAGAGCACCATCGCGACCCTGTCGTCCGAAGACAAGGGTTGCGTGTCGCAGGGCAGCGCCGCCTTCTTCCCCACCACGCCCTGCACGTGCACGGTGGGCACTGCCGGGACAAATTCCTATTTTATTACTATTAAACTTATCATTACCACCTACCCTTACACCTTCAACAACATTTAAATATTTGATTTTGCCGTACAGCAGTGCAGCGTAATGTGGTCTCTATCTTAATCTTTACTAGACGAATATTTGCTTGACGCTACTTGTCGCTTTTTTATAAAAAGTTTTCAGTTTTGGGTTTCTATTCAGGCTTCTAAAGGCTTTTTTCCTTTACATGGTAAAAATCATAGGCTAACAGGCAGGCGAGATTATTATATTGGACCGATTAAAACATCTCACAGTATTGACGTCGCTTAACGACGGGGTGACGGGAACGCTTCCGCGTATCCGCCAAAATTCCCTGCAACTGCATTCGACTGCAGGGAGCTGAATTGTTATGGGACCGCGCCAATTATAAATGCTCGTTACGTTTATTGAAAGAGATAAAAGCCAACGGCACATTCTTCCCACGTCTGCCAGGTAATTGTGGCCATTCTATCCAGAGCAGCGAATAGTTCCGCCGCACAGCACGATCATTATATATGCGAAACCGTTTTAGGCGCTGTTGAAACTAACCCATTAAACCAGTTTTAAACTTATTTTATTACTAAATTAGATGACAGTGTAGAGGAAACTAACATTTTTAAAATTAACAGGCATCAATTTTAAACATAATTTCTCTATTTTGTGCAATTTAGATTAACTGAACACTTTGTTATAGAAAAATTTATAGATAAACGCTTATTTAAATAAAAATTAAGTTTTTTGTCGTAGCAGTGTATAAACATGATCTAACTTGAAGAGATTCTGTCTTTACGGGCACCGGAGCGCAACCTGCCCGACACCGGACACCCGACACCGGACACTGGACACTGGACACCGTGCGATCGCCGCGCACCGTCGCCGATGGCCGCCCAACAAAAATATTTACCATTCTATTATAATCAATTAATAAGATGCAATCGGCTCGTACCGATAACCGCTGGAGATGTAAGTACAGTACATACAACCGGCGTCATGCTCGGAACTAACACGACAGTGTCTGCGCACTACCGAGCAGTACCTGAATGGTCTTCGTGAAAGGAAAATACTCGCATCGCCGCTTTACACTGTTTAAAATTGCTACGTCGTCCATTTACTGGACAAAAGTCGGGTCTAATTGTTCAAATCCGCAATCTACCAATACTATTTTTTGGTCGCAACGGTGACGGGGAGAGAATCTCAGAGTCAAGTTTATGTTGGATTTTCATCCGCCAAAATTGCGAGTTCTCTTTCAGACAGTTTCAGAGTCTCCGGAATTACAATTTGGTTAAACACGTCCCTAAGAATTTAATATTCAAGACAGATTTAGAGAGAATTTGCCGTCCCCCAAGGGCTAGCGTATCGAGCAATGAGGGCCCTCACGGTCAAGGTCTGCGAACACAGAAACCCTTAAAGTCAAGACCAGTAGAGCGGAGCACTTCTTAGTCCTTTTCATACTGGTTTAAAACTACATGTCAATATTGATATTCAATAAAGTATTACTAGCAAAATTTTACTTTAGCGACGTCATTGATTTACCTACACATCCGACCACAATAAACGGATATAAGCGGTTCCCCGAACGGAACTTAGTCATCTCATTAACAGATTGAAATTAAATCCGACACTGCGAAACACTATTTGTCAGAGTTTATCTCCCGTTGTATACTCAATACGAGCCAGCGATTGCACTTTCCGAATTCTAACCCCTTTGTTGTTAGATTTTCTTTTTAGAAAGTCTACTAGTGGGACGACAGTCGCACGGCTGGTTCTGCTTAGTGAGGACCTGTTCCGTTTGTGTTGTACGAAATGGTAATGGTGGAATCAAACGAGATCATGATGATTCGTCCCACAAAGTCGCAGAGAAATAAAATGTAAATGACGGACGATAAATCCCTGCGTCATGTCCCCGTTTGTTGTGGCCTCACTTGTAGCATAACTTAGTGAGAGGGCTGCGTAGTGCTACCAATGTATTACATATTAATGAGTAACCTCATTACAGATATAATTCTAAATTGAAAAATATTTTATAAAGTTAAACATGTTGAACAAAATTTAACTGACATTTAGGCCGAACGGTAAGAGAGTTGGGAGAACACAGTACATAGGAAGAAATTAAAAGGTACAGTAAATAGTAAGAAGGTATTTATTGCTGCCCCCCCTCCGTGATGAAGACGTACCTCCGCTCATTCCTGCTGCCGAGCTGCAGGTTCAACTCTTTTATCTCGAACTATGACACATCGTAACTAATACCTACTTGGCTCACCAAACAGTAAGCTAATTTCGGTCCCGGAATAACATAACCCAGTTTTAAAAAATTGTTTTTGGCAGGCCGAATGTTATCAGTAGATATCCTACTCACTTCGCCGCATTATATGAAACTACATCCTGTATATTTTCACTTTTTTACTATTACAGTTCGTCTCGTACACAAAGAAACATACTAAAATGCATTTCTTTCACAATTCGATTAAATTTCAAATCGGGGATTCTGCGCGAATAAGAGAAGAGTTAAGGGTTTAATAGCAAGGCGCCTGGGATCTGGTTAACTTGTAGCTGGTTATTACTCTTTTGCTATGCCGATAATTGAATTAGTACATTTTTACCAAAAACTGACTTCCGGACGCTCACAACAGTTGTAAGTTACAAAATTTAAATTAAACTATATAATAGTATGTACAGCGCAATGAGAAGGTCTCTAACAACGTTTAATTTAACACGAGACAAAGGAACGAAAGAAACTTCGAAACTGTAATACAGAAATTTGACCTCAATTGACAAAAACACCTAATTCGCCAATTATGTCAAGGGGGCTGTGCTCTGGCAGCCTGGCTCCGGGTTTTCAATCAATGGGGATTGATCAAGGGGAGCAGTAGCGCGAGCTGATTTATTTCCTTTGACCAGAATCCCGCCATTATCCTCTTTGTTTCATACTTTTTGAACAAGCGATATTTTTCATAGTTTTTATTAAAAATTGTTTTGATTTCATTGTGTCGGTACCAGTTCTGTGCGTTAAGTTTTTATTTTAACGTTCAAGTGATTATCTATCGAGTTGTGTTGCTGAATTTGGGACTTCTGATCAGTTCGAATAATTGCAATGAGTTAAATAAACAATAAACTTTACAATGTTTTCATTTAAAGTGGTCGTCATCAGAAGACTGCAAATCCGGTAAGGATTTCTGTCCCAGACGCCTTGCAGCTGTCGGCATTGCCTTGAGCTGAAATAGTGCAGTTGAAAGAAATTTGGTGAACTATCTCATAAGAAATGTAGTCTCTTGAATAATTCTTTGGGGTAGAACAATATCATAATTTAATTTATACTCATAAATTTTAGCTTGATGCGCCATTTTTTCGAAATTGGCCGAGATCCGACTTTGAGCTTGGATCGTTCAAATTAGTATTTACGGCTCACCGCCTGTATAAATCAGTTAAGTTTATTTGTTCGTCAAATAAACATACAGTGTGGTTTGTTTCACTGGACTGTTTCTTTTATTAACTCGGGGTAATATAAGTAAACAAATTTTGGTTGCTCACCAAAATTTGTTCGTCTATGTATATTATAATATTAATGTTGAAAAGATTGTTTTTGCGGGGTGCCGTATGGGAAGATATCAGCGCGATTCTTACTTAAGTAACAGTTTACAAATATTACTGTCTTCCGGCACAAATGTTATAATAGTTCTATAAATAAGGCCTGCATTTAGCGATGTACATTTATCACTAGATCTATTGCGTCTTGTGTCTTCAATGTCTTGGCTCTGCACGATAATAACGATGACTGTAAAGATTCTTTCTCTCCTAATGGAGAGACACACATGGTGACGATGTGGATGGTGATGACTGGTAATTACCATACTAATTCGATCTTATGATGTTCGGCGCGAAGCTTCATCGTTATCGAGTCTTTTTGTCAGGTGTGTAAACAGAATACGTTGTATAATAAAGTAAGATAGCCGCCAATGTCCGCTGTACAATATAAAAATGTGTCCGTTTACATCGGATCATTACAAAGGAAAGTAAAGTAGGCCGCCGTCTACTAATAAATGTTTAACGCCGTCGGCGGCGCGGGACGCGGTTCCGTTCATTTACATATATTTTCTCAACTAACGATTTATTATAACGTTATAAAAATTAATCAAAGCGAAATCTCGTAAACATATATAATTCAATTGAGCCATAAATTCTATTATAGATTAACTAGCCGCCCCGCCGCCCTCCACCGTCCCGCACCGACCTGTCGGCCTTTACGTACATATTATACTATATTATAAAATTAACTGCTCGTTATAATAAATGAAATGATATGTTCAACTGGTGTTTAAGCATTATATTGATCATTGATGATACATTAGAAAAAGTAGGGTTCACCGGAAATACCGGTCCACATGAAACGTGAAAAACGTTAGCACGTTGTATTTTAAAATGCATTGATGATTATTATTATGTATTAATAGCTTCCTTTGGTTCGATTTTGGTTACAATTGACAGGTTTTTTTAATATATGCATTTATAAATAACAATTATTCTATGAATTCAATGATCCGAGGGGTCAAAAGTTTAAAGACGAGAGAGTGCAGTGTACCGTCCAAAATACCTCGGAAAGGTGATAGAATACCAGTGATGCCAAAATATTTGAAATACATCAGTAAACATTACAAACAGACTGACTTCTCGACATTAACTAATGCTGTATGTATGTAATGTGAGTAAACAGTAAACTCGTAAACAGAGGACGCTACCGGCGCAGGAAGTGTGCGACTTATTAACGCATTTTTATTGATGACAGCGAGAGTATAACTTAACTTCCTTTTTCGATCATCGGTTAGACACACAAAGAAATCGAGAGCGTGACGTCACGGGTATACTGACACCATATGTATTTATAAGGTGTGTGAAGAGTCCCACAAGGTTGCGAGTTGGTCGGAAGCCAGAGTCCCATTTGTTGAGTAGCAGGCTACACCGGCAGGTGAACTTGGCTTGGTCCTCGTGTGTTGTTGAGTGGGAACTCTTACTCCCCCATCCTATTTAATTTATGTATTTTTTTTTTATTTGTATGTGCGCGATATCTTCATGGTTTGTTCGCATTGCGACAACAGTTGCGAAGACATTCCGAAGCAGTCGCTTATCTATAACAAGAGAGATTGTTTCCTTCCAACTTACCAGTAATTAAGTTATGGGATTACTTATAATGAATTATTCGCGATGGTAACACTCTCGCGCAGGTGCTGTGACGCCAAGAGTGAGCTTCGTAAGTATTGCCGCTATTGTTTTTTTATGAAGCCGACGTGAATAATAAATAACTCGGCTGCTCCGTAATGTGTTTATGTTAAAATATAGTGCGCGGCGCAGTCTCCCACGGGCACCGTTCCCCACCACCCCACCACGTCCCACCCCCACACCGAGCTAACTTTGATATATGCTCATTGTTTTTTTAATACAAAATTAGGCTGTTGATAATAATAAGACGTTTATTCGCACCATAAATACATTGTATGAAACAAAAATTACAATGAAAGTTAACGAGTGCGAAGGGAACTCAGCAAGTATTGCTGGTTTTCGAAGCTGCGTTGATTTCTTCATCAGCCTATAGACGTCCACTGTTGGACATAGGCCTGTTTCGAAACTGGTGTAATGTTTATGTATGCATGTTAAAATAATCAATACACTTTGGATCTTTTGTGAAAATTTATTAATTTTAGAAAGTAGATGAAACCCGTAAGCTATGTAGAGATAATCTACTGGGAAAGAATTAGAGCTTCTATTATTAGACATTTTATCGGTATTGTTAGATATTTTATAAATAGGTACAGGCTTTTTAATTCAGAGTAACATTTTATACTTTTGATCTCAATATATTTTTGAAATCTTTAGCTACCGTCAAATAACAGTCCTAAAATTTTTACTTTCCTCCGTATACAAAACTGACGCTCCATTTACTGCAATAACAGGTCCCCAGTTAATTACAAAAGCTCTCTGATATCAAAACGTTACACTGGAAAATAACATTTGAAGTTTGAAACTTTGTTTGACTTCGTTTATAGCAATTGGAATTAAATGCTCCGTTTATTAATATTCTTATTAAATAAATCTTTATTTGCTATAAAGATATTAACTATAATGATTTGTGTTCAAAACTCTCAGAACTACTTTAGAAGCTGAAAATTTAAATTTGTCTAAAAAATTCAGTAATGTTCAATTAATTGACCTATACGATTGTTGCCAATGCAATTCGTGACCATTTAGTGATTGTTACTGCTAGGCTGGAACAATATACGATATAGCTAATTACGAGTCAGCCGGGTGCCGGCTCGCTCGCTGCTCGGATAAATAAAAGCAGTACTTTAAGGGCACAGTTAAAAGGTAATGAAGCGTTCGTTGGAAGTGTTTAACGCTAGCCTCAAGTTCAATGGAAGTGATCAATCCCCGAATTCTATTTCCGTATCATCTGTATCCGGTTGCGCAGGAGCATTGTGCCCAACGCACTAAACAAACACGAGCACCGCCCGCGTCCAACTGGCCCCGGTGACTGCCGCGACATTTGTTTACCAAAACGTCGATGCCCCAATGATATACAACAAATTTATTGTGTTGCGGCTAACGGCTGCGTGAAGCACAAACAGACTGACAGACAGAGAGATAGACAGAAGGGATGCGCGTGCGGCCACAGACCTGCATACAGTACCGACGCGACCAGAAGGCTGAGGACAGAAGCAACATTCATACAACAAAATATTGTTTTGTTCTGCCTGTTCCACTAACCAATACCCTTGAACCCTTTGCCTTAATGGCAAGTTCAGCTTCTTGATGTTTCAAACGATCACCGTCTTATTTACCTTGGATTCTACTCCACCTGCTGTACCCTGTAGTGAGTTACGTTTATTACATGTATCACACTTGCCTACCTACATCATGAGCTGATAAACGCCCTCCGCTGGACATAGGCACTCCGATCAGTCCTGCACAGTCTGCATCCATCGAATTCCCGCGACCTCCACCATCAATATCCACCATAATAACATAATGATAAATTTTTATACATCCACGATTCTTTACCACGTTTTGTTATATATACTTTCCCTGATATTATTATTCAGGGCTCACCTCGTTTTGTAACATCGGTAAGTAATCCTCTTATATAGAATATTCTCATCTGGTCCTCTCTCATCTCTGCAGCGGCACCAACCTCACACCATATATAATAAATCAATAACCTTACTGTTCAAAACTCGCAGGGATCCAGCATTGGACACGTCAATGGACTGTTCCGATGCCGAAATCGAATTTAATATCATTAACGACCATAAAATATTAAAGCTTTACAAATTTTCCGGAAATTAAGTTAATGATGGAGGATTAACGACGTAATCTCACAGTTTAAACCCAAAGCCTATTTATGAATTGAGGAAATAAACAAAAACAATAAAACATTGCAGAATATTAATAGTATTCAATATTCACAGATTTCAAAAATATTGATCTAAATATACAAAATTATAGCACAGAGAATATTACGATGCTTTTACATGGCGTAGATTGTCTTAAGAGAATGGATGTGACCTCCCTGTGGTCTATGATTTGAAAGTAAACAATTATTACTCAACTAAACATCTCTGGTTATAAAATAATTATTAAATGGAACTGATATATATATCCTGATTTCAATCGAGTGAATTATTAAGCCGAGATCTTTTCTTAATCATTCTACTTTTAAGCAGAACTTACTTCTAAGATAAGTAAAGCCCGGGCAAAGGAATCCCGGTCCGGCTAAAACAAATGTACGCGCGCGCTTCCTTGTCTTCATAATAAACTGAAGTACTGAAGAACTGTTTTTTTTTATTACTTACTTTTAATTAATTTTAAGTGTTTCTTTATCAATCTGATCTAATAAAGCTTTTTTTATGGCCGCGATAATTTCTCGCTTGTTTTCTTTATTTAAATTCCATTATTGCATACATTTTACAAATCTCATTGCTTTTTTAATTTGTGGACACGGACACATTTTTAATTTTTATGTTTGCGTCACAATATAATGTGTCTTTATATATATCTTAGATATTAAAGAAAAATAACTAGTTATAAACATTTTGTTGGTAAAATAGTAATTGTATTGACTCGTACAAAAAGAACTAGATTGAGTTGAGATTGAATTTCTATATACTTTTGTATTGTTTATATTTCACACTGAAATGCATTTAATAATTGAGAATGTTATTTTTAAAGTGTTATACTGATTAATCCATAATTGTTACAAAATGCATAATAATGTAATGGTTGTTTTGATTATTGTACACGTGGCGTGAGCTCACATTTTATTGTATGAAAGGCAGTACTGTGGGTTTTGTACTCACTCTCGCTTTACATCGGAAGAAATGTGTTACTCGTAACAAACGTCTCTCTGTGTGTTGTATATTGTGAACAAGTAAATATCACCCAAGAAATGTGTATTTTATTAACTAGCGCCGATTTCCTTATATATAATAATACTATAAAGTCTCTTGCTATTTCACGAGATTCTTTTTCAAAAGAGACTTCAGTATATCAAATAGAGAAACGTAAACACAGCAACAAACAGTCTATTTCAATTTTAAACTACTGACAGTACACAGGACGCATTGTCGAATCAGCAACGTCGACTACATAACAAGAAAATGCAGCAGCGTAGAAATATAGATATAAATTCGTTGAAAGCAGCAGTATATTGGTGCAGCAATATTTATTATTGGCAATATGCAGCGATGTGAATTATCAAGTTCCACTGTGCGCAGGACTACGGCGAGCTAATTCCCGAAGAAGAAAAACATTATGATAATCAACATTAACAAACACACACAAGATTGGATTCAGTGAGAGAGCGCAGCCTCGTTGGCAACAGAAAATAGTTGGTACTTTAAAATAACCTACTTTCATTTCAACCGCGAGGACACACAACTATATAATTATATCAACGGGTCCGTTTACGAGATGCAGGTAAAAATAAAAAGATTAAAAATAACGCAAATATGCTTGCCGCTGGGCAAAGTTCTGTTTTGTATGAAAATCTAAAGCCTCCCCTAATTCAAAGAGCGCAAGTACCTAGCGATTTTGGTTCGTACAGAATTACCCTGACACAGAAGGCAGACTATATTTGCAGCAATCCATTCGATACAAAAAATAAAAGGCTTAATTGTCTATTTTATTTCGTCGATCTATTCCTTCTTTCAGTTTCCATGGATATTTTTAGAATAACACATAAATAACTTAAAATATACAGCAGGGAAGCGCGAGTTCTAGTGGGATTACAACCTTACAATACATTACATAGACAGGATATTTTATGTGTCTTTTTACTTGCAGTTAGTACAGTGGTATTTTCTTCTCTTATTCGCAGTCCTCGCTCTGACGCCGTATCCTTGCTGTTCCTTTCGGGCACCGGCGGTTATTAAATTAACTATCAGGCGTAAATTTTCAGTTTAATATTAAAGACAAACAAGATTCCAAATGTCTAATAATTGAAGCGGAAAAGAACTGAAGGAACCGTTCAAGTTATATATGCAGGTGATGGGTTCCTAAAATTTCCCACGGGTGCCGGGCCAAGCGCGTGCCGGCACCTACTGTACCGAGACTACCACTACCTGTATAATGGACCCATTAATATTTAGCCGCCTACATTTACGTACACGTTATAACAACAAATTAGTGCATTGAAAGGTGCTGACAGCAATCAAATCAAAGTTATGTTGACGTGTGTATATATTTATACGCACATCGGATGTTCGTCGTTTGACCTCGGGCCCAGTAACATTATATTAACTGTCACATTATTAAAAAGCATTTTAGCTCCATTATACTCTTTAATAGTAATAATTTCTAGATTCTCATTTATTAAGTTCTAAGTCTTCAGTTCAACTCGTTTATCGTCATCATTTCAACCTACTGTCGTGCACTTCCACCGCAGCGGATGCGGAACCATCCGCATCCAGCAGCTTCTTTAAAGTCTATATACCAGTATTATTAATTACTTAGTGATACTTTTGCTCATAACAACGTTACGCTGGTTAAAATAGTATATACAGCACCACATTGCGCTCGCCTTAAGACGTAAGGTGTAAAGTCTTATTAACCTAGTAACTTCACTAGCATATATTGCCTTTCAAATTGTAATACAGTTATAAATGCACATTACTCCTTAGTAGGAGCTGCGGTGGTAACTAACCAGACGGTCTCCGGAAACATAAATCTACCACCAGTAAACTTACTTAAGCAAATTTTTGGAAACTTTTCTGTTTTCTAGTCTTAAAGAGAAATTTGGCGAGTGTAGTTCTTGGAGCAACTACACGTGACGTCAAAAGGTTTATAGTTTAACATTATACACGAACTATCAATAGAAAATTATTATTTATGAGTTTGTCTTAAGGAAAATCTGTACTTTGCCGAATTGCATCACTTCCAGTTCTTCGTCGTAATGCAATTCCCCAACCGGCCTGATTAACTGTTGTGTATCGCCTGACGCGACAAATAACCTACTTATCTTTGCGAAGGTATTCTGAAATTTTGAGAAACAAATTAGCGACGTGCCCGTTAAAGTTCCAAACCATTACATAAGTAACATTTAATATAGTATTACTCTTCATAATTTAATATAAAAATTAACTATAATTTTAGATGATAAAACTAAATAACAACCAGAATCAAAAATAGGAGAAGAAAGTGAGAGTGAGAATATTATTAATAACTTTACAATCGTTTAAGGTTACCTGATAGAAAGTAACATGATGAGTTTGTTCTGTGACTGTTTTGATCTCGCTAGTTGAGGGTAGTCCTTCAGTTCGCGAAGTCTTAAGCTTTTAGACAATAGTCCTTTGACGCTAACGATTAGTGCAAGCTTACACAAATAATGTATACAAAAACCCAGTAGTTTAGAGACTACGAAATATGTACTGAATAAAGTTAATTTATTAATAAACGACAGTCCTATGAAGGTGTTACTAAAGGTACATACATGGCTTGGTACTTTTGTACCCTGTTCAGTGGCTAGATGCATTATTGTGTATTGACTTATGCAACGGCTCCTGTTCCAGTTGTCCAGGCGCACTGCCGACGGGTCACGATTTCATTAATTCCATCGACGCACTCAGCCCCTAACTGACACAATACTTCCTGGGTACGTGATAACGATAAGTGCCGGGAGGAGAGGTAAGGATGCTTTCGAATTCATTATTAACTCTGCCGGAGACATTAAGACAACCCCGCCTCAGGCACAACGATGCCAATCCTATGTATTTGTTGCCCCCCAACAAAATGAAACGCGATCGGGTGGAGGGTGCAGGGAACATGTTTACTCCGTTACCACCTCCTCACAACACTCCGCTGCGACGAGTAAAGTTATTGTTTAACTTAAGAAAACATTTATTTGTAGGGTAGCAGCGGGTAACGGCGAGTATGAGCTGGTAGTAACTTTCAACGGTAACCAAAGCCGTAGCCCAAACCACAGGACAGCGGATAATGAAAACAATGACGAACAAGCAAATGTTAATGTGCTATGATTAGAAAAGCACTAATTATTATTCGTTTATCGTATTCCATAACAAGAAGTACAGTAAGCTAATTCACTATACCATAACGTAAGTAATAAAGTGTGTTAGATAAACTATCTAACAAAGAAGTGTTACTGAACTCTCGGAGCAAATTATATCAATATTTTTGTTTATAAATGAAACAAAATATAAGGTATGCTGTACATTGTTAGATTACAAGTGATGTGATGAGGAAGGAGATTACGTTTTGTAAGCTGATTATTAAAAGCCCGTTGTAGAAACGTTGAATGGATTGCGTGCCGTGGCCCGGCGGTGACGCTGCGGAGGAGGATGCGTCCTCTTCTGGCGCGATTGGTAACACAATAACAATACAACCAGTATAAATTTAAATATTTAGTTAGTTTGGAAGAGGAAGGAAATTTTTAATTTTTAATCAATTCAGTTAATGCTTTTGATGAGAGATTAATGAGTCGAGTGCACGCCGCCTCCGCTGATGCATTACGTGAGTTGTGCCGAGCCGCTGCTATTGTAACTGAGTATGTACAATAACTGATAACACTTGTAATTAGTATAGAAAGTAGATTATAATAATTACTCTGTGCTAATCTTTGGGTAACTTTTTGTAACGTACGAGTGTGCCTGCTGCGACTCGCCGCCGCCACATTAAATAACTTACGCCCGAACTAAAACTTCGCGGACGCGGGGAATGCGATAGTTTGAACAAAGTTTTTAACAAAATGACTTTACAAGTTAACGGTGAAAATTCGCTTAGCACGCCATCCGGTTCCTGTCGGAGCGTTAGCCAAGAGTTCCAATGTACTGATAAGTTTCAGTTGGAGATTCCTCGCCGGCGGCGAAGTCACCGGCGACAACCATTTCTGCACAGTGATGCGGTGCGGGGAAGGTAGCCCGATGTGTCTCTGCGAAATTAACTGCTGTAGCTGCATGACGAGAGTATTTATATCAAAATTGAAAAATTTGCTTTTGAACTGTATAAAACCTTGCGTTACGCTGGATATTATTACGAATAGGAAGAAAGTCAGGAAGTTTGTCGACTCATCCTTTGCGACACATCGGCAGTGGATCAATAGACGGGGATACTATAACTCGTCTCCCGTCTGTCCGTACACGTAGTTAAAATGGACTTCTAGAGTAACCATAAAGTTAGAAACAATATTTAAACAGTCCGTAATGGTTCAAGTTATTAGCAATCAAGTTACGAATTGCGGTGTAGTTAGGTCTGCCCTAGTCACTAAGGATCAGTGACCATACAACCGCTACATTTATATGATCAACTACTATATTAATCTTTTCATCGATTTTGCAAGCTTCATTGGACCCCATCTTTACTATAATTTTGAAGCCAGTTTTGTAAAAATTATATAGTTTTGTCTAATATACAATATTTACTTCTCATCTTTTATTAAAGGTAGTAGATCTAAGTCTGCAGTTCACTGTAGCACGTAGGTGCGCAGGATCGACCGGTGAAACACTACTCTCTCACAGAAAATCAGCGTGAAGTGGGGGCCTCCTAGAGGCCACCGCGTTTCGTCTGGTGAGTGAGAGTCCCGGCG
>DWLS01000560.1:0-28925 GCA_018246255.1 Pachliopta kotzebuea
AGCGAAGAGATGTGACCGCGCTGTCGGCGCGTCCGCGGTGTGTCGATACCGAGTATCGATGTCGATAATGTCTTTTTTGTGAGCTGACCACCGCAGGAAGACGGCTTGTCATCGCGCTTGCCCAAATTTTCTGACGTGATCCGATAACTCCCATACGCTTTGGAATTCAACAATTAATGAACGATTACGATACACTTTTTGTTTATACTGTGTTTTGGTACAAAGATTACAAGTGCCGTGTCTACAAGGTATCTCCGAAAACATACGTATGAGAAAAACGTTTAAAATAAAGCTATTTTGACTCTGTTACCTTAATTAAAATTTACGTTGTAGCATTAAAAGAGCAAACTGAGTTCAATAATGGAGGAATCCATTGATAAGTACGACTATATTTAAAAATTAAAACCTTTTAATTTCCTTATAAACTTTTTTATCTGTCCTGAAACTAAAGTATATATTTTCAACAAAGAACAATTAAAATCTGTCGTCTTCGTAAAAACCTATTCTTACATGTACACTGAATTAAAAAAGAATCTTTGCTTGGTTTTAAAGTTTAAAAATTCATTAATCTTGGTCGTAAATTGCAAAATACAGATAAACAACTCGCGCAGTTACTCAATTTTATTACTCACATTTAATCCTAAACTATAGAAGAATTGCTTTTAAAGATAATAGTGTATGTACTTTAATTTTAAGACTTATCAGTGTAGACAACTTCAGTAGAGGACCACTCTATATAAAGAGAGTACGGTGGACAAGTATTCAACTCTGTTAATGTTCGACATTTTGTTATTAAAGGGCTTTAAACGCAAACAAACATGGAGGGAACGACCGGGCCCCGTGTAAATTCAAACAATATAACGTTAATGAAAGAAAATATTTGTTTTAAAACCGCACGATGTATTTTGAACGTCGTGACTAATATTTTGATATTTTTAACTATTTTCGTATGTCTGCTGTTTTCATGTAGGACTACAGAAATTAATATTTTCCAGCTTCACATAATTTTCTGTGTTTTAGGGGTAAGTTGTTAGTTTTAATAAATTTTTGAGAATGCCATTGGCGCTAAAAAGTGTAATTAATATGCGAGACGTGGTTTCGTTCTCTGGTATGTGTTTAAGTGACCGAAAACAAATTGAGGAAATAGACGTTCTAAAAACAAATATTTTCGGTGACCTAGAAGATTTCGTTAACATCCACAAACTTACATTTGGCAAGAGAATAAAAAAATCATAACTCTTTTCTTGTGAAAGGTGACTACCAGGACCTAATAGTGGAAACTTTAAGGGAATTTATTAATGTTATGATAAATATCAACAAGTTATGAATGATATTTTTTCTAATTTTATTTAAATAATAATATAAACGATCAAGTACTTTTTACTCCGGCTGTCTTTGCCAAATTATAAAAGCAAATAAAATTAAGGATATATTTATGAAGAGCAGTAAACAATCAATAAGAGGATAAATAAAGAACAAAATAAATCCCATAAGCTTCTAATGTATTATGTGTATAGGACAGAGGTAACGGATAAAAACAATGTATTATACATATGTAGATATACATTCAATATATATCACGTATGCAATTCATAGTTTTTATTTTTTGCTGAAACTAAAAAATATTTATAATGAAAAATTAAAGCTAGTGCAGTTTTCAGTATCAGTTCTTCATGTGCCAAGGAATTCTAGTACTATCCGAATTCAGTTGGACTATTTATATAAAAAAGCGACATACAAGACGTCTGCATTGGATATTACAAATATTGGCATTGATTTCTATAACATTTGGCAGCGTTATAATGATCAACGAAAAGAATACACATTTTGATACAAATCATAGTATATTAGGTAGGTATTTCAATTGAAAATTTTTGGTTTTTTGTTTATTAATACAATAAAAAACCCTTGTACTAATTTGATGAAACTATTCAATAAGAGACTCACAACTTTATATTTATTAAACAAGTAACAATACTGTACATACTAGTTCATAATAAGATAAAGCATATATTGGACTTGTGTAAATTATTTATACTTTTATGTTTTTTCCAGCAATTTGTGCACTCGTTCTGAGTGTAGTGGGTATAGCGAATGGATCATTGGTGATGAATGCGCACGCACTCAGTCTTTCTGGGAAAGTTTTCCTCTTAAAATTTGCACACTGCATGACTGGTATTGGTGCACTGTTCTGTGCGACGGCAAGTTTGTGTTTCGGTTTCGACAAGCGATCGTTTAGAATCTGGATGGATAATGATTACGCTGTACATACACTCATGACTCTTACCTGGATATTCACTTTAGCTGTTTCTTTAGACTTTTGGATCGCTGCAACTTCTAGATTATCTAATATGTAGTCTAAATATTATACCTTCAAAATACAGGGAGTTACCATAGTTATTGTTTGGCAAATTTTAGTTCAAAAAGTAAATCATTTTTATTGTTAAATCTATCTTTAAACCGAATTGTTACTGCTCAGGTTGTGTAAATACTTAACAAATTCTGTAATGAGTGCCAAACATTTACCAACAAAAATTAATTTATTACAAAACTTATTTACTACTCCTATATTTACTGTTTTATATATTACACGTCATTTATAATTAATTAAAAAATTAATAAAATAGTCTTATTATTTCACGCAAAATCATCATACTAACCATAACAGAAAATCTGCATAAAATAAATTTTTATTTTGTTTCAACGGTAAAAGGAAGTTTGTGATTTTGTATATCTGCCAGAGTCAGTATAAAAGTATTTTCCATCATTTAAGACTTTGGTTAATATGTTAAAAATCATCTTAAGATCCGCAAAATATTACCTGTCAAAAACTGATACATTGCTGCAATATGTGATACTATCTAACTTGAGTTCAAACGATATCACAATAAATTGTAAAGATAAGGAAGTGATATTTTCAATATAGTACAGTTCTTCACACGTCCCAGATACAACGTAGTATAATTTGTATTAATAGATCTCCAATACATTAAAATGGTTACCGATAATCAGACCCAACCGCCACACACCTTCGAAACTAATATTGACGAGAAGTCATCATTAGTTGTGATAATGAATATTAATAATACGTTGACGCACTGCATCTTAGGTGCTGTGGCTTTTAGTGCAATTTTTTTTGTGAATATTTTCGAAATGTCTCATTCCCTTAGGCAACATATTTATCTGTGCGTTTCAGGGGTAAGTATACATATTTTTTATAGTACAAGATAAAAACAGTATACACGTACATTTCTTAATTAATTTTTTAACTTTTAAATTTTTCATTCTGTTGAAAAGAAATTACATTCATTTATTGATTTCTTGTATTTGGACATAAAAGTGTTATTTAATTTATTCAACGAACATATCTCAATCTTGATATTACTTATTTTAGTACATAATTCTGATGAGTCAAGCCATCTTTTCCCTCAGCCCTTATAACAATTGGTCGAAGGCGTTTAGTTATGAAGACAAAAAGATAATTCACTGGGTTATGCAAATCACTGGTAGCGTTTTAGCAATAGCTGGCAGCATTATTAGGATGTCGGATCTCCAAAATAATTTCCGGACGGCGCATGGCATATTAGGTAAGATTACTTCATCTAATTGACAAAGGATTTGGAAAAGGATCCCAAAGGATTGCTCGACTCAAGTGGAAATGGGCAGTCACGTTGTTCGGATTAATGCCAGCCGATTAGCACTTAAAGCTATAGCTCTTTATTGATAGAACGACGATTTAGTGACAACCACGGGATGTGAACCGCTCCGATGAGGAGTTCTTTGGAGCAACCCCATGTACCGCGGAGAACGATCATCGGCTGGTGATGATTATATTTTATGAAAACAATATAATATAACTTATCTTGATGTCATTTTAACTATAGTATAATTGTAAACATTTCAAAGTCTTCAACCACTTTATGATTTTTATTTATAATTATTATCCATTACTTTAATTGTTATTTTTTCTTCTTTGTTTTCCTTTGGTTATATTTAGTTTTAGCTTTTTTTATTACTTTTCCTACTTTAAATTTATTTACATGTATCATAAACATATATTTTTTAAATAACATATTTTCTGATTTTACATATTCATCTTAAAACAGTTTTGGAGAGTTGTATTTAGTTTTCTTAACTATTGATTGACTGCTTACGTTTAATGATTTTTTCCTTCTAGGTCTCGTTGCTATGATCTGCACCGTATTAAGTCTTATCAGCGGAATTATCAACCTATTCTCAATGACTTTAAGAAGCAATATCAATTTAATTAAAATAGCACACTCCGTTTTGGGATCTTTAGCACTCTGTATTTCATTCTTGTGTCTTTGCTTCGGATTCAACAATTTATATAGAGTACTTCTAGGAGATACAAACGCGAATTTATCAATATCTCTAACAGTGATTGCGTTGATAGGAACTTTGACATCATCCAGTGTAAATACCATTCGGAGGATTTTAAATTAATTTACTGTTACTATATTCACTAAAAGTTTATTATATAATATCATCATCTCAATTATAACTTGTGCAATTGTTATGATAATTATTATAAACCTGAAAACACTAATTTACTGGATTACTAACAAGTCCCAGCGTATTCTCGTGTCTCTGTAATAGTAGAAAAAAATAATGATGCTTTGTAATATTTTTTAATTAGCTTGTCCTAGTTGTAGCTTATTTGTGTCACTTTCCATTTCGGTAGATCGAATACCATTATGATATTTAACACACACGGTTACCTCAATTTTCAGATAAGATAAGATGATAATACCTCGCACTAGCTTCACACCAAATTCGAAAAAAACAACTGTTCTATGCCATGAGGTCCTTTTTAAATTTAAGGATTTTGTAATCTTTTTTATTTCCCGGAATACAAAAGAATTGCAATTATTATTATTATAAAAGCTTTCTATTTACTATTTATTGTAAATATATTTAAGCGCTATCTGTAAAGAGATTAATAAAATAAACGGAATACAAACTGTATTTGTTTATTTATCACTATATATACATTAGTTAATCAGTACAACTCATCGTTATATTCTTTCATTATACCTTTAAAAAACTATCATGAACCTTAATATAAAGTACTACATTTCTAAATTTTTATTTATAATTTTGAGAAGTATTCAAATATCACACGAAATTCATAATAAATATTAATTAATATTATTGTATATAAAAAAATATTATCAATAGTTAAATTATAATAATGCTGAAGAAACAAAAAATGGATTAATTATATGAAATTTCGGTTATATGTAACTCTATATGGATGTGCAGGAATTACAACAATTCTGAATGTAGTATTTGTAGTGACAGAGCCGTGCTTGCACAGCCAGGGCGCAGTTGCTCAACTTGTCTACACATTCTGTAAAAAAAAACTATCGTTACATATACTAAGATATTACCAGGGTTATAATATTTACACATATCCTCGGTATGTGGTGAGACAAAGCGGGAGCAATACTAGGAAAATTGCGAAGAGAACTTTGATCCAGATTACTTTCAGCAATGGACATAATAAGCTAATTACGATAAGATATATAACATTTGCTTATTAAACAAATTAAAAAAAAAACATAGATTAATGAAAAATAAACCGGAAATATTTAACATTCAATAAAGAATTTTAGTGTCACTAATTTTTATGACATATCCCATTCATAATATTTTTAGTGCAATAAGTAATAAAATTCAGGGTTTATAAGTTACTTTTAAATAAAGTTTAAGATATTTGATTGGAGCCTTTCGTTAGGTGTGTTAATAAAAAAAAAATCATAAAAAATACCTCTCTGCACTGCTCTTTCAGTGGTAATCCTTTGAATTCTATTGCTTTCAATTTCTACTTTTTGCGATTCTGTAACAAAATTTATCAAGTATGTTATTAAAGTGCCTCATCCCTATCTGAGGTAAGGCACTAATTAATCGCAGTTTAGGAAGACCACCTTTCCGCAACTACATCACCTCGACTGCAAAGAGCAATACGACGGACATTCGCTTACCGTATACGACTGCCCACCGGCACACCCGGACACGGTATTAAGCCTATGTTTGCTAAACCCTTCACTGCAGGTTGTATCCATAGAGGTTCTTTTCCATTCTCCTTAATCAGGCTACCCCTAGTGTCGCTCCGGGAATCAACTCAAAAGCTGACTGTTGTATCCAACCATTATCATTATAATCACCAAGCCGTGGCAGTCGACTGCTAGACATAGGCTTTTTCCAAAAAGCATAACTTTGCCCGATTTTCAGCTACCGCCAGCCGTCTAGCACAGATAATTTGTATAATACCCAATCACAGTAATGGATAATAATTGATTCGTAGAATATCTCTTAAAAATTTTCTTCTTGTCATCCTTGACAATGTGTTGTGGATGGAAAAACAAGTAGTTTGTTTATTGTAAAATAATTCATACCAGCAACTTTCATCGGTTCACCAGTTTCGATGGGACATTGCAGATTGCACGGCCGCTGGTCCGGTGGGCGTGGAGCATCGCATTCGCCATCGTTGGCGCCGTTCCTTCCGCGCGCGCACACTACTGTACGACGCTGTATACCAGCTTTAGTTGTGCAGTTACCAACACACTGGATAAAGTCAAGAAATATATCATAAGTAATAAAATTACAACGTATTAATGTTCTAAAGGATGGTACAGGCACGTAATGGATATAAGTTAAGAGAAAGTAGGGCAAATTATATTTCATTTTACAATGCATCGTTTACGTGCCACTACATTATGCTCATTACCACGTCATAAGGGAGTTAGGCCTTTGTAACTTGGTTTAGCAAAATAATTCCCTGGTCCTGCTGCTGTACAAAAAAAGCAAAACATCCGTTGGAATCACGACCATTTCAGTGCATACTACAAATAAAATATATGGGAGAACCACGACTATTCTTTACTTCAGTTATAATTTTAGTTTATTAAATAGTTATAAATCGTTTAACATAATATTGAACTCCAAAACTAACTATGGACAAATATATGATATTCTCCTTTTCTGTAAACATGATGTTTGAGAATAAGTTAATCTCATGCTGACTTGACACATAATTTTTTAACAACATATATAAACATTTAGGAAACACGTTCGTTTTTAACGAGAAGGTATACTTAATCCACCATAACCGATAATAGTAAATTTAAACTTCTATTATTAAAATATATCCGTTTTTATCTATGGTGGTTAGAAGTTAAGAAACAGATTTCAATATTAAATGTTGTTAAATAAACGTGGATTGTGAAGCGTGCTTTTCAAATATTGGCCCATATATTACAAACGTTAACATAACCGTGCTTCTAAGCGACAGGACTATCTTTTATCTGTTTTTATAGTATACAAACAACATCAAAATTATGCGCAATTATTTACTATGTGCGCAATGATTAACTTTATGAATAAAAATCATAGCGAATTATATACTTAATAAAGCTCCAACGGTTTATAAACTGCATAATGGTTAATAGTGACCAGTTCAGAGATCTAGCGCCTCCCGTTACCTTATCTACTAATGGAGTCTGCATAATGTATCTATTACTAAGTAGACACAAACTTGTTACCAGCCCCAGAGTTCATTGTCTTATGCAAGGTTTCTTTATTATAAAAAATAAAGAAAATCATTTGTTCATTATTATAAAATACGATAAATTTTAAAGAAAAGAGAAAAGGCACTAAAATATCCTTGCGTTAAAACCCTCTCATTTCCTCTAACATTTTACGAGTTCATTACCGGAATCGTAAAATCTTTATTTCATCACAATTAATCGAAAATATAACCTTCTTCTAATGGTAAATTGATAATGGTATAAAGCGAAAGATGATTGTGACCTGAATGTTAATTATAAAAATTTAGCAACAACTCTAATTTGGATGAGTAGATAAAGTATATTATTTCTAAAATACCTGACCCCACTCGCTATAGTACCAAACAGGTGTACAGTCGCCGCCGCAATCCTGTTCATGTTCCGGCTTAGGATCTTTGCATGCGGAGTCACGAAGATGTCGTCCACTGCCGCCGATGCAAAGCACACCACGTATTTGTTTACCACCGCATGTAGAGGAGCAAGATGACCAATCGCCTAAAAATTTCATTGAAGCACTATATCTAATATAGACGGTACAATGATTGCTAAATTTTCTAGTATGTCCGCTGCTTTTGATAAAAGAATCTTTATGATAAAATTTATTAAAATATATTAATTATTATTTATAATTACATACATTTTAAATTGTAATTAACAATGTACCTGTGAACCACCGTCCCTCGTGAGGTACGCATAAAATATTTGGTGTACAGTTCCGGGATGCTTCTGGGGATTTTTGCGGCGAACAACCAGATGGATCGCTACATCTAACGCTTCGGGATTGTATACCGCCACCGACGCACCAACCAACACACTAATAATAAAAACTGTATTCTTGAGTATTATTCATTGTTTATAATGTATACTTAATTTTTAGCTATTTACACTGTTTGTTCTTCAAATACGTTCACTGCTGGATAAAGGTCTACTCTAAAGTCTCGACTATAATGGGGCCTGCGCGGTCTGCATCGCACGGTTTTTCGTGATCTTTACCAAAAGGTGGACCAATTCCACCTTACGGGGGACCTTCCGGCACGGCGTTTAGTGGTACAAGACCGCATCTCTAGCACCTAACTGCCCCATCAACTGTGAGTCTTTTGAACAATGTGCCCAATTCACTGCCACTTAAATCTAGCCTTAGTTTTTCTGCGGATCTCCTCATTTCTGATTTGACACTGTATCCGAAGGGGGATTTTGAACCTTTTTGTAAAGCCCTCTTTAAATGACTATTATATATTCACAATAATTCATAATTTTACCAAAACATAAAAAAAACTTATCAGACGTTATGGATAAGTAATTTTTACAATAAACAAAAAATACAACAGGTGAAAACTACTTAATGAAACAAATCTTAACAAGAAATCTTAAAAAATGCTCAAATCAACAGACCTAAAAGTTAATAAATAATACCTCTGACCAATCAGCAGAAAGCCAGCCAGCAGTTGCACTGAAGCTGTACTCTGGTCCGACGTCCATGTCTGAACTGTTGACTGCTATTGTGTAGACAGGTCCGTCTTTGAACGTGGCAGTCTGTTCCCGCAATCTCACAACTCGTTTCGTCTCGTCGGTTTGATATTCGGAACAATTCGGCACATTGCACTTTTCTGTGGTAGATGGTTTCGGCGATGGACACCTCTGGTCACTAACCTAAGAACAATCTTTATACATTAAATATCTATTGATCATTTTAGTAAAAAATTATTTAATTTTTTTTTAAACAAATGAAAACGAAAAATTTTCTGTATTCTCTTCGTCTGTTCCTAGATTTAACTTTTTTTTAATAATAATTAAGACGTATAAGTTTTCTTCTTAACTTAAAGTGTTAGTAACAAACTAACTTTCGTTATTCCTCTAGAGTGATCCTGCACACATCCCACGATCCTTGTGCGGGTAGCCGGACCACATTGTGGACACGATGACCACGAAGCAGCTCTCCATCTCGGAGGGCAAGCGACAAGTCCACACCGGCGTCTCTTTACTGGAGGTGCAGATCCTGTGCAATGCACCGGTGATATTTCCTTATCTACCTCATCTGCACTTTCTTCCACACATCGGAATTTTCCTACCTAATAAAATATTTTTTTTGAATTAAAAATACTTTGATAGAATATTTTGTTTGTGTAATTATTAATCTCACCTGAATACCGCCCCCACAGCTTCTGGAGCATTGCGTATACGAAGTTATTTTCCATAAAAATCTCCTATTTCCAACTAAATTCTCTTCTAAACTTTTTGAACTAGAAACATCCTTCGATAGTCCTTTCACGTCTGGATGTTTGTTAAATCTGGGGTACGTATCATAACTGTGATGTTTTCTCGTAGGTCTCAAAGTAGTCGTTTGTTGTATATCTTCATAACTAGATTTAGTAATAGACCCAATTTCCATATCTCCTGGTAGAGAATCCGTTAGATACTCATATTTAATGCTAGGATTAGGTTCCGTATACAAAATCTAAAAGAGTATTTTTTTACATAAATTATAAACATTCAACGTTAAAGAACATACACTATTTTATTAATTTATAGCGTACCATAATGTCGACAGGATAATTAATAGGTCCGTGTGAGAAGACTGTGTCAAGTCCACGTAAACGTGAGTATACAAAGCGTGCTCCAACTGCATCGTATGTACCAGGTGAGCTTACAGCGAATTCTCCATTTATTAAATATGTACCATTAGTAATTTTTAAAGCTGAAATAGGTATTACAAAATTATTAACAGTCATGTAACTAAAACAAATTGAATAAACTACAATTTCGACAAAACTACTATCAAAGGACACCAAAAAAAGTAAATTTGCCTATGCTGTATTTTGTATGGCCAGTTAAAGAAAACAGGTAACCAAACAAGGTCACTAATGAAGACATCGGTGAAGGGTAAGTCAGGGTCCGATGAAACTTTCGCGGCCATAATAGTAGCCGAAAGTATCAACTTTATTCGAAAAAAAAAGGTGAAGGGCAAGAATAATAGTACAAATTTTTTAATTTTTTTTATGATGAAAATCTAGAAAATTACTTTCAAGTCCATTTGATGTGCCTATTTTAAGAGAAAATAACGATAATTTAATTTTTATTGATGTAGTATATAATGATATGTGTTATTTGTAGTTGTATTAAATTTATATTTAATTTATGAAAAATTCAATAAACAATAAATATACAAATGTGCCGAGTAGAGCAAACAGTCTGTTTTACGGGGGCCCATATTCAACAGTAGACATCAATAATTGAAATTTGATGATGATAATGAAATACAGATAGGTATATCACCATGGAAACGTAAGTGAACAAATTGATTTGCTATTAGAGCATTTAAAAAGCAATTTAAAAATTTACTATTCACATGTCACAAGACGACGTGGGCGTTTCTATTGTAGAACTTCGCGAATGATTTATGATGCTATTCTATCAACAACTGATTGATAACTATGGCGAGCCTCATGTTTGCGGACCATTTGCCTTCATCAAAGGATCATTCAGTATCGTGAATTAATGAATAGATCCGAGTAAATAGCTAGCTTATGTCAGCAAGGATTCATCGATCCACTTGCAAAGATTATCTTTTGAAACTAGTTTACTACTCTATGAATAGGAGCAATGGTTTATGCCGTTACATTTCAATTATAACTATTTCGATTAAATATACATTATATACTTAAAACAAATATAACTTATAAAAGATAATAATAAATATAATATTGAAAATATTTTGTTACTTGATTGTCGTCTTTAACACAGTTTAAATAAAAAATTTTCAATACAACCTTTTCTTCATCATTTGAATTTACAAAGATTTGAATTAGTACAATTTTAAAGTCGTTGTTTTTGTCTCTTTGATAAATATTAATTCATATTTAAAGTGAAATAAAAATTCAACAGGTGACATGGTTATATAACAAACATGGAATAATAACAGACCAATATAGTTCTCGCTGGAGACGAGCTCACTGACATTGAGTCGACAGGCACCACGAGGAACCGTCGCCACATAGGTGTATCCCAATGGCAGACGAGAGCGTGTGAATAGCCCAGACACCAGCCGACGACCACATTGAAGCTCCCGATTCTCCGCCAGCGCGAGCACGGACTCGCGTCCCACCGCCTACCAAAACCAAAAGACTAATTAAAAAATAACACAACAGGTAATAAAAAATATCGAACGCATATAAAAAACAAAAGTAAACAATCCTGTATGTCAAGAAAAAAGTATAAAATCCTTGAAACCTGACTTCAGAGTAACCTAATCTCATTAAATGAAACAATTCTACTTAGTAGTCGAAAGCAAAATTGTATGCTGCATACTTGTAAAACAAGATTGTTAAGTTTTGAAGATCTGTTGGCTTGGATCTATTTATTATATTTATATGTACTGTATTATATTTGATGTTGTATATTTGTAGTAATAAATAAATGAGTAACTTACAAATATATTAGTCGTACACCTAGAATATCTGTTATTGAGAATTGTATTAAATATGTAAAATAAATTACCTGTTCGTGTCGTCTATTGGAACAAAAGACTAACAAATTTTAAAATATCCATCTAACTTTCGAAAGTTAGGCCGAAGTCGAATGCCAACATTAATCAAATACTAACATAAATAAGATACACACAAGGCGAGTCAAAGCACCAATTAGATACCAAAGACATCTTTATGGTGCGACGGCCGACACCATTGATGCCAAGCGGCGACAACCAAAATACAATGGTTCGTAATATTAATGGGTTGGTACACGCATTGTTCGGTGGCTCGTTCACAAAACAATTTCATCTCGTTGTCTATCCGGCAATTTAGATGTCGATTATGTAATCGAAAAAGTAATAATTCTTGTCACAAAAATCAATGGGATCATCAAAAATGTAATAAATATAGACTACCGAAGAGGACATAAAATTTTAAGTTGATGTTAGACATTATTTAAACAATGCAACAAATTTAAAAATTAACTGTGTTTTAATGATGATGCTTCTTCCTCTTTATAACAATTTATAACTACATTGGATTTCTTTAAACATTATGCTTCTGGACACAGAAAATGCTACATCTTATTGCTTCTGTAATATTATTATCTACAAATTCTTATCGATTGGTACTAATTTTGACTACTTTATAGTTAAATGTCCTGGTGGAAATACAAAAATAAAATAAAAGTACAACGAACTACAAAGCTAAGATCATTTATAGTGGAGAATTAACAGTAATATAAAGTGGACTGATCTTTTAAGAGACTGTTAAGATTTTTTGCTTATTCATGAGACGAGTATATCCGTGGCGCCAGTGCAATCATCTACGAGGAAATTTACTATTGGCATTATAATTACAAGTCCTGTTTTTTGTACTCTTGACGCTTTTAAATATCTTTAATTTGTACGAAAGTGTTGATTGTATTTTTTTGCAATGTTGTCTTTTTACTAGTTTATCTTCTCTCATTTTATTGTATCAATAACAATTTCTATATTTCTCTTAGCATGTACTTAATCGCTTTATGTAAATCTTCTTACAGCTTACTGATGCAATACTATTTCTTATTGCCAATAAAATTTTCAAGTTTATTATTCATATGAATTACGTTCTACATATGGTGAAGATTACCGTTATAAATGAAGTTATTTTAATTGAATAATTTATAGTACTAGTTAAGATGGAGTTAACCATAATAATAGACAGTAAATCAAAATAATTATCTTGCAGTCATTTTTAGTTTTTTTAAAACAACTTAGACAAAATACATGTTACTTCAGTTCAAGTTTATTCCATTTTATTAACATTATTAGGATATTTGTTGTTTTTATTATCTTCAATATTATTTAATACTGTTGCTTGTAAGTATTTTTATACTGTTTCTTTTTGAAATGACAAAACAAAAATATTAATTGAAAAATCTAATCTGAAGATTGACTTTCATGCTCATAGTAGAAAACAATACTATTAATATCTAAATGATATACTAAGTCTATCTAAGTCTATCGTAAATCGTTTAACAGAACTCTTTACTCTGACTTACGGATTTTATACTTGACAATGATTAATTTTAACACCAACCTATAAAAAGAACTATAAACATTTTTATATTTTCTTGATAAATGAACAAATTCACAGCGAATATATAATAATATATATATTTTTTAATAAACGTATGTAAAGTTTAAGAATATGTAGTTTTTTTTATGTTACTTATTTACATTCCCTGCCGCATTAGGAGAATTCCGTTATGGTAGTTGTATGGATATGTTTTAATAAATAAAAAAAAATATGAATCGCGATATATGAAAACAAGTACATCTGTCGAAATCCTATAAGCAGATAAGGAGCAGTGAGATTGGCCCGCGGAGTAATAGAGCTGAGTGATGAAGAACAACCCGAAGAAAAGTTAGTCTGGCAAGATTTTACGAATTACGAACATACGTTACACTTTAACAGGTTAGCACTATCTCTGCAACACTTATAAAAAGTAATCAAAACGTAATTCGAAACAAATGGTCAACATGGCAAATGCAACAGGGCGTCGTGGTTGCAAATGAGTTGTGTCATTTACTGACATAAATGTCAAACTAATGGTTATAATACATTAACAGCCTAATTTAATAGCAATTTTATTATCGTGTCTTTGTCTTGACTGGTCCCGGGGCAACTTTGTCATACTTAATGTCATTCTTAAGGACCACCGTAAAAGCTTCGGCTTCTTTTATATATGTTTAATGACCTTATCCAAATACAGATATATTTGTATGTAGAAACTTTTATGGCTAATTTTGTTCCCAACGATTATTACGTTTTGCTTGTATTATTGGTTTCTTAATGGCGTCAAAATTATGGTTTATCATTGATATTATATGATCATGGCCGACATTACATGTACAATAATTTGGTTTTTATAACTGTTACCACAATTTCTGGTTTCTCAACATTGTTGAAAATTATTATTTTTTTATTCGTTTAGGTTTGCCCATATCAACGCGACTCTGGTTAAGATGGTATACATAGCACCACATCGAGCTCATCGATCTGAAAAATTAGTTGTTAAGCCTTATTACTCCAGTAATTTTACTAAGTTATAACACCCTTCCAACCGGACACAGTAACATTACTCTGTTACATGTAAACATTTACAAACTACTGTTTATCGGCTGCAATAGGAGCTGCAATGATACCTATGTAGACGGTCTCTGGTTACAGAGACTTACAATAATTTTAATGATGTTATTATATAAAAAAATGATTAATAAAAAAGATTACATCGTTCTTATTTTACTTATTTTATTGATAGTGTGCCAAAAATAATTTCACGTCATGTTAAGACATAACAGGAAGAAAGAAACAGGAAGAGCATTGTAAAGCAGGGGAAGTGTTCAAAAGCTACGATGTGGTATAAAAAAACCATTTTAACCCATTATATCTATAATAGTTGCGCAAAATACACTATACTTTTAAAGTGAGAAATAAACTACTGATTAAAAAATAATTTATTAATATAATACTAAAGAAAAACTACCCTACTTTTGTACTTGACACGAAAACATTTTGTATGAACGTAAACAAACGTCAAGTTCCGAAAAGTATTTATTTATCGTGTAAATTGTAAATTCCGAAAAAGAATATATTTTAAATGAAAGCAATTCATAAAAATGTAGTAATTACAAAAAATTGTCGGTTTACGATTTACACTTGATCACCTCTTGTAAGTTTTGTTTAATGAACATCAAACAGTCATCATTTGAGAGAAATCCTATCGTCTTAAGATATCTCAGCAACGGCTTGATTATGTAGATTATTTCTAATCTAATTTAAATAATCTACGTAACCATAAATAAAGTAATTGTTAGTGAAGTGTAGACGAATAAATCAAACTAAATAGTAATTGAAAACGTCTACCAATAGTCAATTAATTAGGATTAAGTGCAAGTTAACGAATTACCCGCCGTTCGCCGGTTCAAATTGGGTTTACGTTTGTACGTTACAGACGGTGTCTAAAGAGGCATATAAATATTATGTTCCCTATTAAATGAAGTGTGTTTTTAAACATTTCCGATGGCAATATTATAAAATTATAAAACATGTAGATATAATTTGAAATGAAATTGTATATACTAATCTATTATCATTAAACGATAATAGTTATAAATTATTCTACTTCCTCTCTCGAACGTGAGGACACAATTTCGCATGGTCTTATTTTATTTCAATAAACTTTATAGCATTGTTTAAATAAATTGATGTGTAATATATTTTAAAAACGCCAACACTTACCCATATTAAACATATGATGACAAAGGACGCACAAGACACCATCTCGCTGACGTCTTCGGTGTTAATAAAACAAATGTTGCAACAATATTACAGTCTAATATTCACTTGAACTAACACCAGCATTTCTATAAACACGCATTGTATGTTTCTTAACATATTTTTTCTTACAATTGTTATCTACGTGATAAACGTTATTAACAACGATGTTAGATAGTAATACTTTTTTATTCAAGGTAACAAGACGAGCATGGCGTCCTGATAGTAAGAGATATGCATGCCCTATAACAACGTGGGCCTAGTAAGGATGGTATACACAACACTACCTTGCTGTAGTCACCTTGAGACAAGGTGTTAAGCCTCGTTGCCCCAGTAATTTTACTATCATACAGCACTTTTCAAACCAGAACACAGCTGCGATGATACCCACCTAGACGGTTTCCGGCAACAGAGACCTACCGCCAGTAGATAGCTTCAAGTGAAAATTTAAGACGAATATAATTGAAAAAGATATATTAAGAATGTGATAAGATCGTATTTACAGAACACGAAATGAGGAATTTGGATCGTAAATCAAATTAATATTTGGGAAAGTTAAAACGAGGATCGTAAGTACATAATTGACTGCAGTTATGCACGTCTACGGCGGATTGCTTTATTGTTTGCATGAATCGTAAGTGGTGCCAGCAGTATACCCTTTGATCTCTTAACATAAATTGGAATGGATACGACGTTCAAATCCCTATGGATATCTTTATAATACAACGGTAATTTGTTCCACTTACGATCATTGTATTTGATTAAAATATTTGTAAAGCGATATTGAGTTATTTATTTAAAAACAATTTTAAAAGGGATTTTAGAATGACAAACAAAATAATTTTATAAAGAAAAGCTTTAGGGCTGGAAACGAAGTCTTGAATGTTTTTAGTCTTTAAAAGAGATGTGTAGACGAAGCATGTTGATGCTATAACCTATTTGAATAACTCAAGAACTCAATACTTTATTTTTACCGAATTCGGAGAAGGAATTAGTTTTATATGATAGAAAAAAAGGTATATGTGTGATTTGTTGTAATTAATGTTAGTTTGGTAATGGTTTATTTAGTTGGTATATTTGTGTTGTTAAAAATTTGCTCCCATTAAACAAAATATCAATTAAGTTAATTAAACTTTAGTGTATGTAGTAAATATATTTAAGACAAAAGTACACACTTGAGTCTTTTTATGAATTTCAAAAATTGTCATAGATGTAAATACAATTTTATGAAATTTGAAGAGATGCCATGTCTGTAAGGCAATCCATAATAAAAGTAATATGATGTTAATTGAAACGGTTTTTAACTTAGCTATTATCTGAACATATTGTACTAATTATACCTAATAATTTTATTACTAAATTAATTATTCTTCTTTTTGTTATATATGATAATTATCAGCGTTGTAAAATTCATTATTTCTCATATACTCATAGTACATTAAACTTTTTTTCTAATATTTAACATTTAACTTAAATAAATATTCGTGACGTTATATACGTGAACTTTAGTTACGTTATTGGATTTATCTTTAAAACCTAAATACCTCGGTACACACTTAAAGCTAGTAAATTATTAGAATGCCCGTATAAATTATGACTTAATCCTCAAATCACATTAAAGCTGTAGTTCTACGTTAACAGTGAGCGAGTTGTCACCAACCGTGGAATTAAACCGTCACCTATTTTCTAAATGTTTTGATCGCGTAAATCCTGTTTATAAATGTCGCTACGTCTAAACAGAGTGTCCGTGCACAAAATTTCTCTTAGTTCATAAAATAGACGATGGCCTGGCGCCAAGCTTTGAGGAGCTGGCTGTTCCATTGAAGCTAACTGCATTCGCAGCGTGGCGGTAATCCCAAACGTTTCACAGTTTTAACTGTTGTTTTGAACATGATCGTCTTGTTAAATAAACCTAAGGTTTAATTCTTAACACTCAAACCACAGAACCAGTCTAATAAACAACCTACATCGTGAGCTTTATATATTGTCGTATAATTAAAAAACAAAACATGTGAAAAGGAAAAACTATTTGTATTAATAAACAAAATGTATGTTATGGTGTATCCATATGAACTTATTAAATTATTTTTAATCAACTCGATCTAAAGACCTAGGTTTTAAAGGCGCCGATTAACCAATAGACCATGGAGGCGCAAGAATCTTTACATTAAAAGGTGATAAGTTCACCACGTTTAACATTCGATCGTTTATATAAGCGACATGTAAAAAAAATCATAACTCAATAGCACGAGAGTAAGGAAAGAGATTAATAGGTGCACAGGACCATAGGGTCATAAATTATATACTTTTGATAAAGGGCTGTTGTAGAGTGTAACTCCAGTTAACTCACGCCAGTAAACTAACCGATTTTGAAATCATATTCGAAGACGGCTTGATTAATATGTTATTTTTTTAATTATTTAGGAAAAAAGAATTTATGGAAAACTTAAGCATCGTAAAGAGTTATATAGCAACGTCTAGAATTAAACAATGATAAGACAAGAATAAAAATGTTCAGTTATTGCCTCAATATGAATTTCGAAGAACATGAATGATGATTAATAGCTGGACGTCGAAATTGAGATGTCTGTACTTAGATATAAAAAAATGAAGCAGGACAGGGATGATACCACCAGTCTTACAATGATTTCTTATATTTACGCGAATATTACAAATTCTCTTATTCCTTTCTTCCCTTTCTTTAGACTTTAAGCTTAACAAATAAAAGTGTACGACCATAGTTCATTCTACTCTCATTTAAAAGTTCTTTTACTTACTTCTTAAATACAATACCATCGAAATTTTTAAACTTTAATATAAAATTAAAAGAATAAATTTAAAACGTTCATAGCTCCCTTTACATAAAAAAAAAAAACATAAAAAATCAGAGAGCATAAAACAATGTGCCTAATGATTAGTTCCAATTACTTGACAGGTACAAATTGATTTTTTGTGGCAAGTTAACGCCTACGATTATAATAAATCATTTATAAAAAGGGTCCGTTTACCTGAGATTTTTATTTCATCAACAATAGCAGCCCTGCGGAGTAAAAAGATTTCGTAATGGACCTTGCACTAACCCCAATTTGTTGTTTGCCACTTTTAAAGCTTTATAAAGCGGTCTTCTAATAAACTCTTAACGCAAATTAACACTGCGGATGATGACGCTGCCGAATTACGAACAGTCACCACTTGACCGCATTGTGTAGTACAATTTAACATGTTATTATTTACAACTTCTTGCATATTATTCTATTCATTACTAACATATTTAATACACAATATATTTAAAATAAAAACCATTAAAACGTTGTTAAATAAAAATTGCAATACACACTATTCAAAGTAATAATTAATTGATGTAAACTTAGTACATTACCACCTATAAAGTTAAAATTAGTAGTAATTTATGTAAATATAGTATTTTCAGGGCCCATAACACATCCGATAATTCTGATGATACTTTTTTTATAGAGTATTTTATATTACTCGAGGTATACTCTTTTAGACTAACAAGAAATACACGACAACGAAGTACTCTACGTGATGGAATAAAACTTTAAAAAAAGGTCTCAAAATAACATTAAAATGGATAACTTTATTGTTGTAATGATTTATAAGAAAGTTATATAAATCTGTAAGTCATTATTCTACTCAAAATATTTTACTTAGCATTAATAATATGACAACATATTAACTGAACAATTTTAAAACGAGTATTGTATTATTACGATCTGTTCGTGTGCTAAATTAGATATAATTTCACTATCTTCTAGTAAAATAAGTTATTACAGCGATACTGTAAGTGAATTTTGTATAAAGGTTTCAGAGACTAGTTTTTCTGTAACATTTACAGAATTGTTCAATTGGTACACGTCCGACTTGCACTTGGCCCACTTTTCCAATTAGCAAGATATCAGATGTAGTTAAAACTCAAAACGATGCTATCGCATATAAAACAGTAAAATTTCTTTTATTGCATTATCAGACATTCAAAACATTTTTATACTTAAGCTAAAAAACTCTACTTAAATTAGTTAACTATGGAACTAAGCAAACCGATAGAGTTTATAAAAAAAAATACTTATCTGGGGCCAGAGTTACTATATAGTTTTTCTGAAATTACTTTGATCTGTATAAATAATATTTATCTACTCTTTATATGTATTGAATCCCTTTAATATTTTTTTAGGTAATTGATTAAAATTTAAAGTTTTTGAAATAATTAGTAAAAAAAATCCTTTGAGCAAAGTACTATTTGGTACATCAATTATTTTTCGATTATCCTATATTATAAGTATTTTAAACAAAAGTAAATATAAATATGAATATTTAAGTAATCTGTATTAGTAAATTATGTTTTTTCACATAAATTTATGTCATATAATAAAAACAAAATTATTTTTTTTTTGTATATCTATGTACAAAACATAAGTATACTAATAAAATAGTTTCCCACATTCAATGCTTTCTTCAACATCTCTCTGCCTACCAATTTCTTTTAAATTTATCACCACGTGGGATGAAAACATTAATAGGTTTAACATGTTGAGTTGAGGTTAGTTACAATATTAAAATTTTTGAAGATGTTTACAGTTGATATCAAATGTGAAAGCCTGATTGCGAACAATGTTTGACACTCAAGCGTCAAAATATTCACGTATACTCCCAGGCGGTATACAACATAGGCGAATTAACATCAGACTGTCACCACGAGGTTACCATCAGTTAACACAACGCAAAGCTGACTATTATAGTCAAAAGGAGATTTTTAACCGGAAATCAAGTTAGTAACTGATAAGCCGCCATATGTCATCTTTTATTGTTAATAAACTTTTCATTAAATCTATCATTTATTACTTTAATATACGTTTTTTAAAAACTACTGAAAAAAGCTTTAATGATATGTAGTTTACTAGGTTAGTGAGCTTTGCCACCGCATTATCACTTAACATCATATAGGATCATCATCAAGCACCAAAATTAAATTAATTTGAAAATTTGTATTTTTATTTTCAATTTATCTCACAGTCTAGATTAAATTAATGTTTTAATATATTTTTTAATTCACTGGCACTTTTGAATATTCGTTTTCCGTTGCGTGTTACGCGTTGAATGAGCGCCGCGCCGCGCACTACTGACACTACGGGGAGCTTGAGTTGCGCGTACGCAGTACGTGGAAAAGCGGCGACAGATCACAGAATAGAAGCTGCGCTGTGCCCAATGCACACCAGATCAGCATCAATAATTCAAAAAACTAATAAATTTCACGGTTATTATTATAACAAATTATAAACAATCGAAAGAAAGATAACAAATTCATAATTAAAGATGTATATATATATTTTCTTATTAAAGTTACTGGTCAATGCTTGACCACGATCCCTCCTGGTGTTAAGTGATGATGTGGTCTATGGTGGTAAAGCGCATTAACTTAATAAGTGCCTATTCACTCTTTTCTTCAAGACGCCCATATCGTACTTGGAAGAGAACACTAACATAGACCAGTATAAAGACATTTTAAACCATAATCCTAAACGACTACTAATATATATATAGAATTTAAGTTAAGTTATAAATGTTTAAATGTAAGTACATTTTATATTATACAGATAAAAGAGTTATAGCACGTAAACAAATATCTTCCGTAACATCAGTAATTAGTCATTTATAATAGTCTTAACGTGAAAAAACTGTTTTGTCTATAGAAAGCATCTTACAAATAACAATTACTGAACTAAAAACACATGCAATAAATTTTCCGTTATTTAAAATATATTTAATGTCTTTCATACTTAATAAGCTATTAAAATTTAAACAGCTAGTAAATCAATATTGTGTAGAATAGATACTTCAGAAAGACATTTTAAATTTATATCCAAACATGCCCTTGATAAACAATATAAATTTTTACTCCTAATGTACCACCGTCCCAATACTAATGGAGTAAAACGTCATAAACGAATCCAGATTCAATTTCGTGTAGCTCCCGTTGTATCAGATAACTTACTCAATTGAACTTCCCGAACTTACTTAGAATGACAAACGTTTAAATTTATCTCCAATAATTCCTAACTAAAGTCCCCATAAAACTGAAAGCTGTAGTTCTAAAATAAGCGCCGGCAAGCTGTCTTTGGCTATTAATAGCATAATTTCCATATATCATCCTTTCTCATGCTGTATAGCGATTTGCCAGGAAGAAAACATTATCCTGCCAATTATTTATTAAGACATCAATTTAAACATCGCGGTGTTAAATCCTTACTGTAAATTTATGAATAAATGTGTTAGAATATTTTAAACATTCTACCTTTACATATAATTAAAAAAAATTATTTACAGTATCCACAATAAATTTATTATTTCCAAATAAATCCAAGTATTTGTAAAGATCATACGATAGATGTACAGTAAAAATTTTATTTATGTTGTAAGAAAGCTTCTAAAGTAGTGAATTTTATTCATATAAATAAAATTACAAGCAGCCCTAAATTTTATAAAAATCCATAATGATTTTTTTTATATTTACGCAAAAGTGACACATTTAATAAAAGGAATTTTTATGTATTTTACCGCATTAATTTCATTGTTTTTTATTTATTTTGTTATCTCCGTTACAGTCCTTCGGGAACACGGTTGTTGCAAAGCAGCCGAAACGTCAGGATAATAAAATAATAAAAAACAATTAAATAAATACGTTAAAATAGGTACAAATTAATTATATTGAAAATATTTTTATTATCATTAATAATTAATAATACATTTATTACGTTATTATTCATAAAATTTTGTAGTATTTAAACGATATATAATTATACTAAAACATAACCGGTATAATACAAAGGGCCACACTTGTAGTTATTTCTTCCACCTTTCAACCGGATGACGTAGGTTTTATAGGTCAAGATTAGTAATAGTTATTGAGAACATACGAAATGCTATATATATTTATAGTCGGTCGTAAAATGGCCAAATCAAAGGCACTAATATATGAACAGTTATAAAATACTAAAAGCATCTCGTTATTTCCAAACGATCTATTAGTTACACACGTTAAAAATTTCCTGTCACAAAAAGACAAAAACTTACAACATAAGATAGAGCCATGTAAAGATAAGTGTAAATATCGTGATTTGATGTTTAAAGTATAAATAAAAATATTAAAAAAAAATTGATTACAAAAAAGATTTTTCAATAATCAATGTACATAATATATAATGAGAGATATCTAGTAGTTATGCGTATTCAATTAACCTAAAATTTAAGTAGAGTTTTTTTTTAATACATTTGTTTTAAATATAATATAATACACCATAAAAATGCTTACTAAAACCTTGAACATTAATGCAGATGTAAATTATATGTAAATGTATACGATTTACACAAAAATGTAGTATTTTACAAATTAAACGGGTTACGTACCGCATCAATGATGTCATTCTCAACACAATACATATGGGGAAAAATGTTTAAAAGATGCATGTATCAAATGTATTACAACTGACATTAATAGTTACAAATAACCAGCGGTCGATTGACTTATAACTTAACAGCAGAATATTTCAGTGGTAAGTGTTTATGAAGAAAAGTGATGTTCACTTTCAATTTTGTTGTAATTTCTTACATAAATATTGCATTTTGGTTTTTATTCAGCTTTCTGAAAGTTGTTTATGTACCTTTACTCATTGCACGCAGTATTTATCTGTAATTAAAACTACATGGTTCCTGTGGACTGAATTAACTAATGTTTATATATTAAAAACTAAATCATTTATTTTGTAGAAGAAAACGCGATAATTAAAAAAAAACACTGTTTTAAACTACAATAAGACTTGGAATCTTATTCAATCACTAGCTAATATAACTAACTAGCTTATTATGCTCTTATTATGTTATGATTGACAATGAGAATGGAAGCTAGCCATGTGGACTCAAACAAACTCCATTATCATCCAAACTGGACAAACAAATCAGATATACCCATGTTAAAAGTCTGGGATTCGGAGACAGTAAATTTTGTACGATAGGTGGCTTACGTTTCTTTTCAGAAGTCTATGTCCAGCAGTAAACTGTATCGGGCTGATGATAATGATGATGAAGATGATAAAATGACTTAACTTTCAGTAAAACTTTTACTTTTTACGCATAACTATTTTTAATTAACTCCCTTTCCTCATACGTCGGAATGAAACACGGTAACATCAAGTGTATAAGTTTATACGAAATCAGGAGCTGCTTGTTTTCCAATGACAGACGGCTTATCATCCACTACATAAAAATTCGGATTAGAATATAAATAACATAGATATTTTAGAAAGTTATGAGACGTAAAACTGTGACATATTTTATAGTTTATATTTCAAGAGGATATTTTCAGGATTCAGCCGTGTTGCCCACAAAGACGTGACTACATATAATAAATTTTATTTTTATTCTCTGTCTCTAATATAAAATTCGGGGAGAGTGTCAAATCTATCTAATTTATTTAAATTAATACATTTTTGTTTTGTTTTCGTTTACTATAAGAGTTCATTTACATTGATAGGTGAATTGCATTTAGATAATGCGCAATGTTATCTAAACGGCACATTTAGACATTCTAATCACAGCCATTCCCGTTCGTAATCTTTAGGCAGACTCTTATATGGTGAATAGTAAGGAATGTCGGAATTTCCTAGTTTCTCACCTAGCTTGAACGCAATGTATTCTGGAAGTGAAATATTAACTAATAAGATCTTAATACCAAGCATTGTATAAATGTTTAATATTAACTTTTAACTACAGAGGTTAAATTAAAAGTAGCATGCACTCATTTTACTCTTGTATGAGAAAGTACTAGACCCAGTTCTGGGAACATTAAGTGGTCTTTACTTTTTTATTTGGTTGAGGATGTATGTATATTTTTTCATTTCTCTATTTCAGCGAGTATTACTTTTCTCATTAAATTTAAAACATCTGCATTATAAATATAAATATATATAATTAAAAATATAAGGTTGATTTTTTGACACGCTAGAAGTTTCTATTAAAACCGTCAGTCCGGTCTTGTTTATTGTAACTTTTTTTTATTTACATTATACTAAATCAATTTTGATCTAAAAATAATTAAGTAGTTAGAGAAGGATGGTAATATCACGCAGGTTCTGATTTCTTTTATGAATCATTATTGTATTAATGTAAAGATAATAAAACACGTTAAAGGAGTAAAGGGTGAAAAATGGATTAAAAGAACTTATATCGCTCTCATATCACTTCCAGAACGGCTGTTTATCGCGTCGCCTGGGGCTGTCGGCTGTAATCGCTGATCTCAAGAGCATACCGCCCAGCGAGCGGCCGGGATCATTCGCCACCACTACCTACTAGTTTCACGATAGCCTGTCACTACGGAAACCAAGTCCTCCTTTAAATAAATCATCACGGCTATAATAGAGCCCGTTGGCGTTTATTTATTACATTCAACTGTAGTAACAGAATAAAATGGAAGTAGTTTCAAATTAAATTGGCATATTCGTATATTGTGAAAGCTGTATCTATTCAACTATCAGCAAACATTACAAACATAAGATCTCAGTTGAAGGAGACCGTCTAGGTAGTTTCCATCGCAGCTCCTATTGCAACCGCCAAACAGTACTGTACAGACATTACTGTATTCCTTTTTATAGGTTATTAGAAGTTATTTAAATTACTAAGGCAACGAGACTTAACATGTTATATCTCGAGGCGATGAGCATAATGTGGTGCTGTGTTTATCATCTTAACTAGCGCTTTGTTGTCATGGTCAAGCACATCACTTGGCATCAAGTGAACGCCTTGCTCGTGTCGTCGCCTTACGAATAAAAAAATTAAGTATTTCGGTATTTATGGGAAACATATTTATATCCACCAGTTACCTGATCAAAAAATTCGTATAACATTTATAGTTATTATTAGAATTAATAGACAGAATTTTAATCAAAAGGCATTGTATGTTTATTTAAACATCGTGTGCAATTAATAAGTAATTAACTACATAAAACCCTAGCCTCTAGCGGCAGTAGTTTACTTAATCTCAACAAATGGCTCGGTATAACACAAACAAATGACAATTTATTAGTATTTACGCGATCATTAGTTTAGAGTGAGCAAGCAGGAGTTCAAAGGTGGCCACAGAGTTGCCGCTCACCATAACAAGCAATTATTTAAACTATGTGCCAAAGAGTTCTACTGCCATCACCATTAATACAGAAAAGATAATAATTATACGAGCGAACAATTTGAGTTTTAGACCAATTAGTCTTAGTTTGAATTTATGTCCTTAATAGCTTTACCTAAAGTTAATTTAGGCTACTTAATACGTATTATATCTCTTATAGCTTTGATCACAGAGTGGATTAAATCCTTTGCAGCACAAGGATGGCAGTTGTAATGTGTTTGAAAGGTTTGTCCTTTCAACAAAGTGCGGTAATATCAAAAAGTAGCAAAAGTCAAATAAAGAAATTGATATATAAAAATTTACTTAATACTACGGACAGGCCGTATAGTTGAGGTACTTTTTAATATATCAATACATCTTTTGAAGGTTTTTCCTCCAACATATTGATTGAGTTTCGGTACTGACGCGAGACAAAAGGCTTTTGACATTGCGTACACACACCATCAAGCATTAGTTGCGAGTAACAATACTTCAAGTAATTTACGATTACGACGAACATGTCCTTGCCTGGCGGCTGTTGCACCGATTGAACAGTTTATAGACACGCCGATTCCTATACTCAATAGACAATTTATTTTATTTCAGGCTACAACTCATAGTTTTATTGCCAAATATCAGAAAAGAACTTTATGTATTTTGTACGTTGAGTAGTTAGGTTGTTGATATTATAAGCGAAGTCCCACAACCCAAATCAGTATGAGAAAAAAATACTTTTTTTACAGAAACACATCATCATCACTGCTGGAAGTAAGATGAAAAATCTCTTCACCGGAACATAATTACATTTATAGTTGCTATTAATTGGTTCTTGTTTTACTTTATTAAAATGTTCAGCCTGGTAATGTCCACTATTGAATGTAGGCCTTCCCAATTGAGGGTAATTGCCATACTCTCATCGCGCTTCAAGCTGTTTGTAAAGTTCTGTATATTGATTGTGCAAGGGACTGCTTTTTGCAGCACCCTGAACGAGCTGAAATACTTTGCTAGCACAGAGAATGACACTCATTGTGAATCAAGCAAAGACCTTGTGACCTCCTCAAAAACAAAGGACACCTATTTAAGTTTTAGTAGATAAACATATCTAGTAATTCTTGACATCTTCCCAAAACGCATGACTTTACTCAACACAATTATTGCCTCCGACATCTAAGACGAAGCAACAATGTCTTTAGGAAAAGAATATAATCTGCCACCGTAACCTAGCCATCTTTTAACTGCCAGAAAACTTAATCAAAAAAATCTCAGAATTTACTGTACAGAAAAATCTCTCATACCAATTTATCTGTTTCTTCTAATAATCTCCCCAAAGATATAACATTGTAATAAATAGTACTTTACAGTTCCCTATTTAGTGTTAATGATACCGCTTGTAAAGTAATTAAGTACTCATAATAACTCTTTATAGACAGTTTCTTTATACGATGCTATTTTGTAAATAAGCTGCTTAAGATATAAAAGAGTATAATTTATAATAGTAAACATTTAAGTTAAAATATAACCTTTTGTTAATTTACATCTAAAATTTTCAGTGTAAAGAAATAGACGGTGTCAGACAACAAACAGAGACCTGTCAACAATTAAATTTCTCATTTCGTTACCTTGTTTAAATTCTTAAATTAGTAATTAGTATAAATAGTATTTTAAAAAATAATTTTGTTATTATCAAAAATAACACGTTTACTTTAAAATTCATCATGTATTCATCAGGCGCCGTAGTTCAACATAATGAATAATGCACACCGCTAATAACTTGTTTAGTTGTACACAAATAAGCAGTTATAAAATATTCATAATTTCAACATAACACCATAATTTTAGCAGTAGATTAATAACACTACAGGACAAGAATAGATTTCTAAGCTGAAGTTATTTTACCGTTGCAAATTAATTTATAAGTTAACCAGTACATAAAAGTAAATTAGCTATATTTTAGAACTCGTTTTAGGAACTATTGTTATAAGTCTTAGACTACTTATATCATCTGTGACTTACAAAATTTAAAGAATAATTTATTACAGTAAATAGTTATGATAATTTTACTTTGGTAAAATGAATAGCAAGAAAATAGAATTCTTTAGTTTAATGAAAATTAAAAGGTTTAATACTGAAATATCCGTTAGTAATATATGTCTTATTAATTATTGCAAATCACTAAAGAATTTTTTCACGAATGTCAATACATTGTATTCAATATTTAATAAATTTGCCCTTGAAATAGAACAATTGGCTTATGCAATGGGCGCAGCGGACGTAAATAGTGTCACATTTAATAAACACGATTCCTGGTAAACCGGCCATAAATCGGAACCACTGAATAAATGACTATGCGAGGTTAACTACAGTCAACTGGGGTTTAATTACTATAGCTAAAATTAAAAACTGTAATACGAGCGGACCTGTTCCGTGAGTTAACTGTACTAATCATAAGTTATTCACTTTGTAAATATGCCACGATGCTGATAAAATCATTTCATTGACGTTAATTTATAGTTCTGCTGCTTCTATCACTACTTAGTATATTCTCGATAATTTTTGTTCCCTTTACCCATTAATATATCTCTTATATTCTAGTCGTTGTTCGTTATTTCACATTGCCCTTTATGGTATTTAATCTTCACGAGGCTTTCGTTTAGTGATAAGTAACACGCCCGCCTATAATATCATGTTGTTAATAAGATATTTATTTAGCTACCATTGTGCTTATCCGCTAGAGACAAATAAAAAGTTTCAACACCTTATATCAGTGTCTCGCAAACTTTTTTAGTCTGCGGCACGCTAACTGAGGAATTTTTTTTCCGCGGCACGCTAACTGAGGAATTTTTTTTCCGCGGCACACTAAGCTAAATAAATTTTCGG